>CAUYON010008651.1:0-15119 GCA_963573935.1 Arctocebus calabarensis
CTATAAGGCAAACCTGGGGCTCTTGAGGGGTGATGACACAAGCTGGAGCCATGAGAATTTGCCCCAGGCACCCTCAGTCCAGTTTGGGCTCCGATGGGGTCACTGTCCCAGGAGGCCTTCACCTCTGGGGACAGGCCACCCCCAGAGTTACTTGTTTCAAGGACAACTAACATACAGGTTGTTCAGCAACAAATGAGATGGAGTAATTAGGTTTTTTCTTAGGATTTTGGGTAGAAACATGTAGGGATTTGATAGTCAATTAAAATACCATGAGAGCTAGTTTAGCCTAAAAGTTCTGTAATTCATTGTATATAAATTGTTGTTGCTAAGGAATAGAAGATAAGGGGAGAAAGTTACTTTATTGGGAAAGAAAAGAGACAATAAGAGTGCAGCTTAATCAACTTAAGATGATTAAGATAGAAAACTAGAATCATATGGAAAACTATAACTTTATTCTCTGCTAAAATTCCTACACCAGCTCTTAATTCATAGACTCCCTCTGGCTGCTCTCTTCCCGAGATTGGCTAGACTAAGACTCCTGGCCTTGACAGTTTAGAGAAATTCAGCCATTTTACTGCACTATGCTTGTGCTTAGTACAAATCACCATTATCTGAACTCGTTATTTCTTTTTCATACAACAAAATAGCCTCACATCGTTTTTCATTTTACAAAATCCTCCTCTGAAGAGCAAAACTTACGCAAAGTGTAAGAGTGATAGGTATCAAGTATTTTCAATCAAATATCTCAGTGAAATTCTCCATATGCTAGTACATTTGTCCATATGTAATTTCCCTGTATTATACTTCTATACTTGATTTATATGACAGACTATTGGATAAAAGAATAGGAAATTTTTAATTTATCAAATCCAGAATATAATAGAAATAACAGGCTTAATTTTGTGAAAAAGGAGGAGTCAAACCTCTCTATATGAGAAAATTTCAAATTTGACATGAATTATTTAAAAGTTACTATGTGTGTTACTTTTTCCAATTTCAGCATGTTAACCTTTTGGGTTTTTTTTTTAATTATTTTTAAATTACATGGCAACATGTCAGTAATTCTCTATAGACTAGTTTTTCTTAAGATCAAAATTATATTAAAGATGAGAAAAACAGCAGTAACCAGAGGTGCAACTGTTTTAGTTAAGATTTCAGATTGCATTTGAATCCAATCTCTATGATCATTTTCTAAAGTGTTTGTTCCCTCAATTGTGAGATATTCTCCTGCAAGAGAAAGAATGTCCTTGAAAATCTTCTTTATGTGTTAGGGGAACAGATATTAGACTAGAATTCCATGAAGAGCAATATCAAGCAACCTTCCTTCCACAGGAAATTTCATTCTCTGGAATCATCAATTGTTTGGGGTTGAGGTTAAGAACATGAACTTGTCTGACAGTGGTGATCTAAATAGGTCAAGTCCAGTTGCTGCTGACTGCACGAGTGCCTGTCCTAATACCCGGATGGGGGAAAGTGCTATTTAGAGAAATGGAAAATGAAAAAGTAAAATTGAAGTACCAAATGACTTTGTCTCCACTCAATGCTTTATTCACCCTGGCAATTTAAAAGCTTCATATTTCAATCTTTTAGGGCACAATACCAGTTAGAGTCATTCTCCCTGATGTGTCAGGGTGGGGGCAGTGATTGCACCATGCATTATTTTAAGTACATATTGCCATGACTCACAGAGGCATAAGAGAGCAGAACCCATCTGAGAAGGAGAGAAAAGACAGGGCAGGTATTAGCTCCCCCTGTGAAAGCCCAGCTATGCAGTGTAGACTGTTCGGCTCACTGTTGGCAAGCTATTTAGTCCCGCCAACAAAGAATTCTCTAGGATGACAGCAGGATTTGTCAGTGGCAGCTGCTTGACAAGATGAAGTGAGGGAGGCGAAAGAAAATAGAGTGAAATCTCACAGCAGCACAGCCTCAAAGGCTTAGCACGGGCATGGGACGCAGCACAACCAGGCACCCAGGGAGACGCTGCTGCACACCTCACGGGCAAGACAGACTCTTCTGCTGAACCACGACAGTGTGTCATATACGAGAGGAAGAGGCTCCACAGATAGAGCTGATTTTTAAAATGTCTTATCTTAGAGCTCTTAATAACTAGTAGGATGCACCAAGGTTCTGCACGGTGAAATTTGCAAACCCTTAAGTCTCACAAATACATGCATTTCTACTTGGAAGCTGGGAGAAGAAAAGATGGAGAAAGCAAAAGAAAATGCTTCTCAACAGTCAGGGTTATTTGGGGAGTGTCCTCTTCCAAGTGAATGTGAACTGGGAGTGAGGACACTGCTGTGTCTTGGGTCCCTCCGAGGCAGAGCCTGTCCCTGCTCTTCCCTTGTTCTTCAAGTTCAAAGATATATACCTTTTCTTTCTTTTAACAGCATCTCTCCTAAAATCATGCCAACCACTTTACATAATTCCATGCAATGTTGAGGGAATGAGGTGACTGAAATAGTATGCCCTTGTCTGTTTAGCCACCTTCTGAGCTGCGTTTAAGGGAAATTTTGCCCAGATGTTCTCTTCATCTTGTGCGCTGACTTCAGGATGTCAGCTCCAGGTAAGATGAATGAGCATCAGGGTACACACACAGGGTTATTTCACAGAAGGGAAAGAAGACTTTCAAGGTGCATCACAATTTGTGGTAACAATCAAGTGAATAATGCCGTCTTTTGTGAGAATAAGGGCAATGTACGCACAAGTGTTTGCACAGGAACCAGCATTGAAAATAGTTGAAGTATTTGATAGGAGCTATCATTTGGAATACTTCCAGGCTTTACCTGACCATTTCATACATAGTAAGACTGCCGTTGTATTATTCCTTCACACAATACTAGATGTTTACAATAATGACTTTTGTTATCTCATGCGCTTAGCCTGGTGGTTGGATCTAAAGCTAGGTGTATAAGTTGGTTCACTGGGACACAAGAAGAAAACCCTAGAATATGTATTTTTCTAATCTAAAAATTGAGAAAGAAATTGAACTTCACTAATTTTAACCATAAGTTTGTGCCTTCAGTTCATTCTTCTGTCAAATAAGAGCGTCTTCTATATGCACATATATAGCACATAAAGGCACCGAGGGGATATTGAGAGTTCTAGGAAAATCCATATATATAAGTATTTAATATTATTATTAATTTAAATACTAAATCTTAAGCTTGAGGCATAATAAATATTGTCCATTGTTAAAGATCAGATTTTAGCAAGTTTTTTATGACTTGTGTCTTAACCATTGGATATTGATTTTAATGATCTAAATAGTTGATAAATGCTGTCAGGCCAAACATTGTTTTATCTATTACAATAACCTACTTTTCTAAAAGAGCTAAGACCAAACAACCAAAAAAGGAAAAGAAATCCTTCAAATACAGCTGTTTCTACAGTTTAAAGGCTATTTTCCTCTTCTTTCAGAGACTGCCTTTATTCCTGGGATCTCTGACACATCTTTAAGTAGAAATGTTAATCTGTACAGTAGACCAATTGAAGGCTTTCAATTTTAAGAAGGCCTTTCCTGTGCACTGCTGACCACAAAAAATGGCTTTTTAAAAAAATTTCCTCTCCTCTGTATTTGATAAAGGAAATGCAATAGCCTGTTTCTTCTTACATTGAAGTATTAATAGTATGCCAGTAGTTAAAGTAAGGGTAGCAGTTATAACAGAAACTTAGAGAGCACATTTACAAGTACCCTTCACTAGACTGTTCAAACGCTGCTTAAATAGAAGGGCTAAATATATTTGTCTTTTGTTCTCAGTGGAAAATAATTTAACCTCTAGAAAGAGACGATCTGTTTCCATGCCTCCTAGTACTGAATTGATAATGTAATCACTAAGAGAATATTGAACTTAACATCATAATAAAGATTCTTACCTGGAACAGAAGAGCTGGGCTACCTTTTGGCTTGCTTTTGAAATTGTCCCAGTTGGCCCCCTTTTAGTAGTTCATTCTCTATAGTATCTTCTGACCATTCCTCCCCATCTGTCTGGATTGCCCTTTGGAAGGTGTGCTTATCTAGGACAGTTTACCCCTGGCCTAAGAGCTTTACTTACATAGCTCCTGTAGTCTCAGAGAGATAAAGTTAAATTTTATTATTCAAAGAATCACAGTCGTAGTTAGAATTTCCAGTTATGAAGAAAGAGAGTATCAAGTTTGGTCAATGGGGGACCATATTTGAGCCTGGAGGAGTCTTCAAATCACAGGTGGCTGGAAATTGCTTACTCTCCTTTATGGCCCTGACTCAGAAAAAAGAGACTTAATTTAAATATCAAGAAGAGGTTTAGGAACAGTTTTATAACACTCAGAATGTTTTCAGTTGTAAAAGGATCTTGAAAATCACCTGATCTCTTCTGCATATTAAAAAAATCATGATTAAAAGAAGGAAAATTAAACTTCTAATTATAATATTTTTATAGATTAAGACTATAAAAATCCTAAATATATTTATCAAATCTAGTGTGATGTGTGAATAAAATGTGAATAAAAGCATTATCCAAAGAATAACTGTTATGGAAATTTCCAAGAGGGGAGAACAATGAAAAGTAAATCTTGTCCAGATACAGACTATGTATTCCAAACTTGCAAATATATTTTAAGACCAGGTCATAAAAACTTAAAAAAAAAAAGTCAGTGAGTAACCATGACAAGAAAATAAAAAAAGAGTCTAAGAATCCATTATCTGAGGATAAGAATGAACAAAATCAAATTTTGGCACAAAGAAAGGACAGTACAGAAATAAAGTAATTGGAGTTGTGCACAGAAAAGTTACCCAAGAGATATAAACAGATCTAAGTGAGGATAAAAATCAACTATACAGATCTTAATAACTCTTATTGTCAATGAAAGGAGAATCCCAAAAGAGAGACTGAAAAGTTGAACAATTCATTGGCTGGCAATAGAAGAGAATAAAATGTGAAAACAGCTAGATAGGGACTTAGATGTTATTTTAAACTTAATGCACTGTGAAAAGGAGAAGAAAAATGAACATACCCAGCGTTGCTATAATAACCAAAGTTCAGAAAAGTTGGTAAGAAAATTCAATGCCTCTTTTTCATATCGTATACACAGAGGAAACAATCTGCCAAGAAAACTTTACAGTAGATTTGACACAGAACTTTAAAAATTAGATGAACTAGAAAACATCTTTAACAAGAGGAGAAAAAACATCATTATGTAGCTGGCTCATTTTTTTTAAGTGGAAAAAGAATAAAATGACAACTCAGAAGTACAATGCGACCCTTTATAAATGCTGCCAGGGGTGTGGGCAATTCCTTGTTTTGAAACACATTTTGTTTCTTTCCATGTGTATGGTTTTGTATTTCAAAGTGGCATACTTTGATTGATTTCATCTTCTCTCTCCCCAGCCCACATCACACTCCCAGATCACTGTGTTTCTCTGACCTTCTGCTGCATTGAGAAAATTGAGAACCACAGGCTCCAACTATTCCAACCACCTGTCCCTCCAGTATAGACTCATTCTTTTACATCTACCTTAGCCTTCCCCCAATATTCAAGGTTTGGCTGATGGGGTGCACTTCCTAGTTTGTAATTTCAACAGCTCCACTCTAAATCTTATTCTTTTCCATCTACAATGAGGATTTGGTCTGTTGAAAGATCAAGATGGGTTTAAGGTTCTCCTCAGCTTGAGGAAACTTTAGAAAAGCTTCTTCCTTTTAGGTCAGACTGTAGACTCTGGCTCTACCTTTTCTTAGAACATTTACTTAAGAAATTTTGTATCTGTAATTCCTTTCTCTGTCCCTTTGACATGCAATTTAAAAAAAAAATAAAATTTTTTAAATGGATAATTTAAAAATAAATTAAAAATAGCTTTTAAATAGTTCAGGAATATCTTTCCCAAGTACCTGGATGTCATTCCTTTAAAATGCAATCATCAAGAAAGACAAGGCCCCTTAGCTCTCAATTTCCTTGGGAGAACAGAGCCTAACTTTGGCAGGTACCTTGCTCCAAGTTGTGAAACAATCTCCCGTCATGAAGACAGGAGAAAGTTTATTCCTCTTTTGAGTAAAGTCAGTGATTAGGCAGTCTATGTCCCACTCCCACCCACCCCCAGATATTCACAGCTCTCAGGTCCTTTGTCTAGTGAAGCTCAGACTGGTTTCAGATACTCTCTCCTATAATAGCAGACATGAACGATGTCTTTCCTGAATGTTTCATTTTGTTCCATGCAATTTTTGCTTTGACACCATTATTTCAACTTCTCCGACCAATTTAAAACCTTTCTGTCTCCTAGATCATCTTATCAACTAAAATGACCCCTAGCTGCCCTCTACATCTCAAATATCCCTCTAATCCTCTAATTGTCAATTTACTTTTTCACTCTTATCTACATTTCTGGAAAGACGAGTGCCTACTCACTGTTCCATTTAATTTTCTTCCCACTATTTCCTTCTCAAATTATTGCACCATCATTGTTCCACTGTAACTTCTCTAGCTAATCTTATCCATTAATTAAAAACTGTCAAATCTAATAAATAAATAGTTCTTACTCAGGTTTGCTGAACTGTCCTTGCTGACCTCATCCTTCTTGAGATTTCCTTCCCCCCTTTTGCCTCTGTGATAACATGATTCACCTGGTGAGTTTGCTTCCTCCTTTACTCACTACTTCTTAACCTCTTTGGTTGGATTCTATTTTTCTGTCCATCATGTTAGTATGCTCAGTCCTTTCTTCTCCTCAAGTTCCATTTACTCTCCAAGAAAGAGCTTACCTTCATCCAACAATACTGATAGCAGATGCACCTTGTGACACCCTTTTAAACTCAAACGTTCAGATAATAGATCTCGCAAGAGATGAGATATTAACTATGGATCACCAGGTTATCCATACTTGGAATCCACACTTGACTCTTAAACAGGTTCCTCACACACAATGTGTTCATTCACTGAATTCCTCTTCCCCCCATAAGGTACTTTTTTCCCATCACATTTTTTTTTTTTGAGACAGAGCCTCAAGCTGTCACCCTGGGTATAATGCCCTGGCATCACAGCTCACAGCAGCCTCCAACTCCTGGGCTTAAGCAGTTCTCTTGCCTCAGCCTCCCAAGTAGCTGGGACCACAAGCACCTGCCACAATGCTCGGCTATTTTTTGGTTGTAGTTGTCATTGTTGTTTGGTGGGCCTGGGCTGCATTTGCACCCGCCAGCTCTGGTGTATGTGACTAGCACCTTAGCCGCTTGGGCTACAAGTGCTGAACCTTCCCATCACATTCTACCACTGGAGGTGGCACAAAGATTGACATGGTCTCCCCAGCTCATCTTCCTTATTCTGCACATTGAAATAGTGACCACATCTGAATTCCAAAACCTTCTTAAAAAGAATACCCCTCTTTTCATACCTGGTGCTCCATAGTTAAGATCTCATCTCTTGCAAGCTCTAGTGCTACTAGAAAATAATACCTATTCAAATTGTTTGGCTCCCACCCTCAATTCTAGTAACAAAGTGATGTCTTAAATTTGTATCATCTGACTTTTACTCTTATCTCATTTCAATCATTTCAATGACTTCCCGACTCTTCCACAGTAAATAACAAGTTCTTTCACAGACATAGAAAGTACCTGTGACCTGGATCACAAATTAATTTCCTAAATTATATCAGCCACCTTTATTTTTCTTGCAATTTAGCAATATTAATCTATTTGCTCTCCAAATTGTTCCAAACAGCTCAGTTTATTCCTCACACTTTGTCTCAAAATTCTTCTTCACTATTTGTTAAGACTCAGTTCAGGGGAAGGTGTTAATAAGGTTGAATTTAAATTAAGAGAACAATAAAATGTTATATTGTGGTCTGCTTGAGAAAATCTATATTTGTAGGTCTTTTTAAACTACTGAAATACTAATTGGAAAATGTGTGAGAAGAAAGCACGAGAAATTAAATATTATCATGATTTTTATACAGATTTTTTTGGAAGATATATAATGTAGCTGAGTTTGGTGAAGACCTTTTTAAAACTATTTCTGTACTGAAAAATATTCACAGAGTAGCGCACATCCAAATTCCATCATAATATGTACTGCATCTTATTTACTCAATATTTTTAAATGATTACACATTTTTTTCAACAAAGCTGATTTAGTAAGAAGACATATAAGATTGTGCAAGTGTATGTATATGAGTACGCTCTCTCTGTCTCTTTTGTTGAAAGGCAGATCAAAAAAGTTATAATGTACTTTATTATATATATGTTTTTGTTTTTGTAGTAAAACTCTTCCTAAAATTTGTATGGTAATGTAAGAAGCTTACTTTAACTTGTAAATTTTAGGTTATGTTTTGGGATCAATCAGGTTGTCCCTGGCCAGAGAATAGATAGGGGCAAGAAGGTGAGTTTATACGAATTAGATCATGTTACGGGTTGACAGATGCTGATTAATTGAACTGAAAGCTGTAGTTACAGTGATTTCTATGCGATTCTGATAATTCTGTAACTGTGCTTTAAAATATACACTTTAATAATACAGACTAAGCACCAAGCACCAGATCCTCTTATAAGCACTTTTCATTAATTAATGTACCTAACCTCACAACATTCCTTTTGAGATAGGTATTATTATTCTTTCTTTTGGCACCAAGATAACAGAAAAATTGGGTTTTACTCACTTAATCAAAGTCACACAGGTAGAAAATGGCAAGTGATTTAGCCCCCAAATTCATGCTACTGCATTTTAAAACTCATACTTCACAAAATGGAGCATTCTAGTATACTTTTTAATTATACTTCCCTTTAAAGTATTCAAAAAAATTGTTTTTCAGACAGAGTCTCACTTTGTCACCCTAGGTAGAATGCCCTAGGGTCACAGCTCACAGCAACCTCAAACTCTTGGGCTCCAAGTGATTTTGTTGCCTCGGTAGTTGGGACTACAGGCACCTGCCCTAACACCTGGCTATATTTTTAGAGATGGGGTCTCACTTTTGCTCAGTCTGGTCTCCAACTTCCCAGCTCAACCAATCCACCTGCCTTGACCTCCCAGACTGCTAAGATTACAGGTGTGAGCCAATAACATACTTGCTATAAATAATTACTTTTTATTTAGGGACTCAAGAATTTCTTATTTTTATATGATTTGTTTTCTTGTACAACACATGTTCTCATCTTCTGTTCCCATTATCCTTATTATTTCTGCTATAATACTTTTTAAATTCTGACTTATGTTACTATTATAACTTACTGTCTACTTTTATGATATTCTTGTAAGACCTTTGCAAATATTAATTTACTTAACCCTTTTAACACATCTATTGATAATTACTATCATCCCTATTTCACGGATGAAACAGCAGAAGTACCGTAGGTTTAGAAGATATTCCCTTGAGATTTAAACTCAAACAGTTCAAATGTGCTCCAAAGCCCTTGCTTTACATGAAGTTATGCTACCTATGCTTCAGAGTGTTTAAAATCAGTCTTTTACTTAGGACATGGCCTCCATAAGTACAGTAAAATCTCTTGTTTGTATTCTTTTATTTATTTCAGATTAGTATAAGGGTACATACAATTAGGTTACATTGTTTGCATTTGTTAGCTAAAATCCAATTTGAAGTTGAGCCCAGGAGCTGTGCTGTATACCCTTACATCGTATTGGATAAGTGAGAACTTGCATATGTATGATGTTATGGCATGGATTTTTTTTAAATTTGTAGAATTTAATTAAGTTAAACTCATTTCACATCTGAAAAACTGAGATACAGATGCAAATAAAAGAACGCAGAAATTTACAAATTACTATTCTCTGCTTATAGTTTCTTGACACTTCAATAATTGCAAATATTTTTAGTAAAATTCAGGAGCGTCCTCAGAGTCCATGTGCTGTGAAGATTCTTTAGAAGCCTTTTGTGAAGAAAGAGATAACTTTCTGTTATCTTTGGAGGAAATGCCAATATAGGGCAGCACCTATGGCTAAAAGGAGTAGGGTGCCGACCCATATGCCAGAGGTGGCAGGTTCAAACCCAGCCCCAGCCAAAAACCGCAAAAAAAAAAAAAAAAAAAGGAAATGCCAATACAGATACTGAGAGAATGTGCTCAACTTCACACTATGAAGTCATCAGTCCAGACATTGATATAATCACTAGTCCTAGTCATGTTAAGTTATGACAACTGGCATATAGTGTGGTCTTACAACACATAATGTGCTAAATCCTTTACCTGCCAAAGAGTAATCCCAGCTTTTATTTCCACTTTATATATCAAAAAAACAAGGAGATATTAAACAATGTCATTAATTTTACAAGCTAATACATTTTGCTGCTAATTAAGTAGGGAAAGCAGGATTTCAGAACATTAGGTTTATCTCTGGATTTGAATCTGGAACCATCTTAGAAGATGGCAATCATCAACTTTTACTTTTATTATCACAATTTTATGTTGACTTTTCAGAATAAAATCTATAGATTTACAAAGGAAAGGTTGTTGGAAGGGCATGCAAAAGAGCACTGGAAGAAAATGCTTTCTTTGCTAAGAAGACATTTTGTAAAATTTTTCCATAATATGTGAGGCTATTACATCTATATAGACATAGACACATATGAAAGTGATACACACCACATACACACACACACACACACACACACACAGAGGTAGGAGAGAGAGAAATTTCATCATTGAGATGCAGAAATCATTATCGGGGTAAAGGGAGATTATAACCAAAGAACTTAGAATGAAATTTCTTAGATGTAGGAGAAACAGTACAATAAGGGATTAGAAAATCAGTGTTTTCTTTTTCTTTCTTTCTCCCTCCCCCACCTCCAAGAGGACTTGTTCCAAGACAGAAGAAAAAGATGAAGGAAAGTAAAATAACAAGGTCAGGGTAGCAGGTGTATACTCCTTGCCGTCCTAGGGAAAGAACGGCAAGCGAGTAGCTGGCAGGAAGCCCAGAAGCCTGAGGTTGACACTCCTCGCATTATTTCATAGCAAGCCTAAAATGCTGACATGAAAAAGAGCCCTCCAACGGGTAAGCCAGAGACACAGAGGACTCAGTGACAGTGGTCGATATTCTCTGTGATCGCTTGTCCTGCAGCAGGGTAACGAATATGAAAGGGTGACAGGAAAAAGCAGAAGAAAAATCAAAGGCCTCTATGTGCTACACGGAGCTTTAGGGCAATGGTTATTTTACCTATTTTTGTTGTTGTTATTTTTCAATTTTTCCTTAAGCCTTCTTTGTCCCTCTAGGATAGTATTCATCACTTTTTGTTCATGATTTCAAAACTTGTGTTGCTTTCTCCACAGACATGTTTAGACACTCTTTTGAAACAGAAGATATTTTCATTGCCACGTCTGTTCAACATTCATATTTAGTCTTCACTGTGTAGTCACTACTTTTTTTTTGCCTCCCTGGGCATTGGTTTAATCTTGAGTAAAATGTGTCATCTAAACTGAACTATTTTGAGTCCAATTTCTTTATATTTGCTCTTAGCCAAGAGGCTGAGAAGCATTAAGTGCCATTTCTTTAAATTCAAGCTTCTTTGTCTTTTCAGAGTAGATATTAATGAATTTATATATTATGTCATCTGGGCATATAGGCTTATGATTCCCCTCTTTGGCATGTGCCCCTTATCGGAGGTATGAAATGAATTGTATTGGTGGTTATGGTTAAAAGTTTGAGCTTAGCAGTAGAGTCAGACATCTCTAGACTGAAATCCTTTGTGATCTTCAGCAGGTCAGTGAATCTCTTTGGTATGAGTTTTCTCATTGTAAAATGGGGAGGGGGAAATATCTACTATTGGTTAATGTGAAATATACCTGAACTAATTTATGTAATGTATGACCTACCAATAGTGACTATTTAGTTTGCATTCCACATTTTTAATATTTTAATCATGGTAAACATAAAATCATGGTAATCATAGGATAAAATTTCTTTTTTAGATTTTTGGCAAGAACCTTAAAAAAGTGAATATAGTGATTTCGTAAACCCAAAGGAAATGTCTTAGAAAGTGTCCTGGGTGAATGTTAAAAATATTTGGAGAATATGAAGGTCAAATATAGGCTTATGACATATGGCATTTATTATTGTGACACATTCCTTCTACACCTAGTTTGTTGAGTGTTTATATCATAAAAAGATATCAAATTTTGTTAAATATTTTTCTCTGCATTGTGATACTCAGAGGATTTTTATTCTTCATTCTGTTAAGGTGGTATATTGTAATTATTGATTTGTGGAGGTTGAATCATCCTTGCACCAAATGGATCAATGCCACTGATCATGGTGCAAGATTCTTTTAGTGTGTAATTTATTTGATGTGCTCATATTTTGTTAGGAATTTTTCTATCCACGTTTATCAGGAATATTGGCTAGAATATTCTTTTCTTGTAATGTCTTTATCTGACTTTGGTATGAGATAATGCTGGCCTCCTAAAAGGAGTTTGGGCTCAGTCAACTTTATTAGCTCACTCATAACAACTTTTCAATTTTTAGGGAGAATTTAAAAAGGATTATTATTGGCCAGGCACAGTGGCTCATGCCTATAATCCAAGAACTCTGGAGGCCACAGTAGGAGGATTGCTTGAGCTCAGGAGTGTAAGGCTAGCTTGGTAAGAGCAAGATCCCATCTCTGCTAACAAGAGGAAGCATTAGCGGGGCACAATAGTGGTGCCTGTATCCTAACTATTTGGCAGGCTAAGGCAGGAGGATTGCCTAGGATTTGAGGTTGCATAAGCTAGGCTGATGCCTTGACACACCAGTTTGGGCAACCGAGTGAGACTCTGTCTCAAACAAAGAAAAAAAAAAAAGAAGGATTGGTATTAATTCTTCTTTTAATGCTCAGTTGAATCCATCAGTAAAGCCATCCAGTCCCTGGGCTTTTCTTTCTTGCACACTTTTTGGTGACTGATTCAATGTTGTAGCTCTTACTTTCATTGATTTTTTTTTCTATTATTTTTGTAGTCTCTATTCTATTTATTTCTCCTTTAATCTTCATTATTTTCTTCCTTCAGATGATGTTAGGCTTATAGTTCATTCTTTTTTTCTCCTTTGGCTCCTAGCGATACGAAATTCGGTTGTTTATTTGAGATCTTTGTTTTTCTTAATGCGTAGACATTTATCACTATAAACCCTCTATAGACATGTTATGCTTTCTATAGAGAGCCAAGATATCTCTGTGGAGATAGAGACACCATGATACCATGGGTATCATGTCCCATAACCTTAAGACATTGATGAAAGAATTGAAGAAGATATGAATAAATGGAAAGATGTACTGTGTTCATGGACTGAAGGAAATAATCTTTTAAAAATCCCCATACTATTTAAAGTCATCTAAGATCCAATCCAATTCCTAAAAAATTTCAGTTTAATTTTTCCATAAAAATAGAAAAATAATTCTATGTTTGTATGAAGCCATAAAATACCTTGAATAGTCACAACAGTCTTAGGAAACAAGACTGTACTTATTAATGCCAAAACAGTATGGTACTACCATAAAAACAGACACATACACCAATGGAATAGGATAAAGAGGTTAGAAATAACTCCATTAAAGTATGGTCAAGTAATCTTTTTTTTTTTTTTCAGTTTTAGTCCAGGGCTTGGTTTGAACCTGCCACCTCTGGCATATGGGGCTGGCCCCCTACTCCTTTGAGCCACAGAAACCACCCTGGTCAAATAATCTTTGACAGAGCACCAGCAATATGCAATGGAAAAAGAGAGTTTGTTCAATAAAGAGTGTTGTGAAAACTGGATATCTACATGCAAAAGTGAAATTGAAACCTTACCTTACACTATATACAAAAATTACCCTGAAATGGAAAGACAACTGTCAAATCTGAAACCATAAAACTCTTACAATAAAATGGGAAACAAAGGTCCTTGAAATCTTGACATTAGTCTTGGCAATAATTTTTTTGTTAAAATGATTCTAAATACACATGCAACTGAAAATGTAACAAGTGAAGGGCTCCATTCAACTGAAAAGCTTCTGTGAAGAAATAATCACCTGCAGAGTACAAATGTCTTCATCCAATGACTAAGAAAATGCCATGAGGGCTATGTTGAGCAGTTTGACAAAAACATTTCAGATTGTATATGAAACCAGCACACTATGCCCCTTGATTGCACTAGTGTTGCAGCTTTGATTTAATATATATATTAAAAAAAGAGGTTTAGGGAGACAATGAGAAAACACACCCAACTGACCCCTGACTCCATAGAGCACCAGATTATTTTAAAAGACAAATTTATCACTCAAGCGGTGGCAGACATTCAAAGAAAACCCCAGAAATTGGCTCTAGGCCCAGACCATAACCTGGAGAATCTTCTTAAAATGGCCACTATGGTCTTTTATAACTGAGACCTGGAGAGAAAGGAGGATAAAGAGAGAAAGGAACAGAAAAGAATGATAGCTCCAGTAATGGCACTCCAACAAATGAGCAACTTTCAGCGGCAGAGGGAAACCAAAGGCGCTAAAAACAAGTGCTTCCAATGTGGTCAGACTGGCCACTTCAGAAAAGGCTGCCCCCAACAGCACCACTGGCTGGGCAAGCCACCTGGCCCCTGTCCAGAATGCAAGGGTGACCACCGGCTGGTGGCCTGTCCCTAGAGGCGAAGGTCTCCTGGGACAGTGACCCCATCAGAGCCCAAAGGGACTGAGGGTGCCTGGGGTAAATTCTTATGGCTCCAGCTTATGTCATCACCCCTCAAGAGCCTCAGGTTTGCCTTACAGTGGAGCGCCAGGAGATAAAATTTCTTTTGGACACTGGAGCAACCCTTTCTGTACTTCTCTCTAGCCTTGGTCTTTTATCCACCAAATCTATACCTATACAGGGGGTGTCTGGAAAGCCGGTTACCAGATTTTTCTCCCAGCCTTGAAGCTGCAATTGGAATGACTTGCTGTTCTCTCATGCCTCCCTAATCATGCCTGAAAGTGCTGCTACCCTTTTGGGAAGGGACATACTAACTAGAACAGGAACTTTTCCCTCCTGGAGATCTAGTCATGATCAAAACTCTTCCCTCTACTTTACCTTCCCTAATCCCAACTTGGGAAGTCCCCTTTCCTGTTATCTTGTCTTCTTCTACAACTGTTAAAGTTATAGGAGTCGATTCCTGCATACATCATTCACAAGTAAAATCCTGGAACCCTCCATCTTCAATGGAGGAAAACAGTGAAAACAGCCAAT
>CAUYON010008652.1:0-13509 GCA_963573935.1 Arctocebus calabarensis
CCCAGCTACTAGGGAGGCTGAGGCAAGAGAATCGCTTAAGCCCAAGAGCTGGAGGTTGCTGTGAGCAGTGTGACGCCACGGCACTCTACCCAGGGCAATAAAGTGAGACTCTGTTTCTACAAAAAAAAAAAAAAAAAAAAAAAAAGAAACTGAAATTGTGTGGGAGGTAGATTAAATGATTCTCGCCAAATTTATTTAATGTATATCTCTCTTTAACTTTATCCCCTAAAATGGAATGAATTCTGCCTTTTCTAAACCCTTTAATATTTGAACATAAACGTATACAACATAAACACATTATTTGCTCCTGGTGCTGGGATCATTTTTCTCAGTAGAGTTAACACTGAGATGTTAACTGCAGCTATATCACATGAATTCTGTAACTCCCAGGCTGGCCAAAATTAACTATGGTTTTTAGGTAGAAATTCTTTTTTTTTTTTTTTTGAGATAGAGTCTCACTTTGTCACCCTGGGGTTGAGTGCTGAGGTGTTATAGCTCACAGAAATTTCAGACTCTTAGGCTCAGTGATTCCTCTTGCCTCAGGCACCTGCCACAATGCTCAGCTAGCTGGTTAGTTTTTCTATTTGTACTAGAAATAGCATGTAGGGCTCACTCTTGCTCAGGCTGGTCTCAAACTCCTGAGCGTAGGTAATCTACTGGCCTTGGCCTCGCAGTGTGCTAGGATGACGGTGTGAGCCACGCAAGGTAATTGGTGGGAACACACCTATGGTGCATTTTACCAGGGTACGTGTTAAATCTACTAAGTGTAGAATATAAATATCTTAACACAATAACTAAGAAAATGCGGTGAAGGCTATGTTAACCAGTTTGATGAAAGAATTTCAAATTGTATATAAAACCACCATATTGTACCCAATAATTGCATTAATGTACACAGCTATGATTTAATGCAAAAAAAAGAAAGAAAGAAAAAAAGAAATAATTAAGAAAGGCTATAATGATCAGAATTATCTCTTTAACTGCATTTTAAAAGAGGACATAAAACAAAGAAAGAAGGGCGGCGCCTGTGGCTCAAAGGAGTAGGGTACTGGTCCCATATGCCAGGGGTGGCGGATTCAACCCCAGCCCCGGCCAAAAACTGCAAAACAAACAAACAAACAAAACAATAACAAAGAAAGAAAATTGTATGTTGTCTTGTGTTAAGATTACTAATATTTGCTAGACACAGACAATGTGCCAGATACTAAATTCTTTACAATACTTAACTCATATATCCTTTGCAACAACTTACAAATGCAATAATGCCTTGCTGCTTTTAAAGTGAAAAAGTTTGATCCTAGAAACGCAGCTAATAAGTGCCAAGGATGGGATTTGAACTCAAGCATTTCCTTCATAGTCAGCCCTTTACTGCCTGGGCCTGCCTGTCTTACCCGCAGTGTGCTGTTGGGTAGTGTCTGTGTCAGTTAGGGGGGCAGCATCAAGAGCGGGTGCTCTTCATTCCACCCCTCTCCCTCTACTGTTTTGATACTGTATTTTCAGGTCCTTATACATACCAAAGTCTGGGGGGTCTTTACATTTGCTTGTGTCTGTATATTAGTGTTCTCCAGAGAAATAGAAACAATAGGATGTATATACACACACACATATTTATTTTAAGGGCATTTATGATATATATTTTATGATCTTTAATCATTTATTAAAGATAATTGGCTCATGTGATTATGGAGCTTGGCAATCCCAAGGTTTGCAGGGTGAGTCAGCAAGCTAGAGACCCAAGAGGGCACACAGTTTAGTTCTAGATCAAGTGGCAGGCACGAGATCCAGGAAAAGTCATATTTTAGTTCAAGTCTGAAGGCAGGAGAAAAGCCAGTGTCTTAGTTGAAAGGCAGGCAGGCAGGAAGAATCCCTTATCACTCAAGGAAGAGTAAATCACTTTATTCTCTCAACCAGTTTGATGATGCCCACTTTCATTATGGGCAATCTGCTTTGCTGAGTCTACTGATTTAAATGTTAATCTTAACCCAAAATTACCCTCATAGAAACACCCAGAAAAATGTGTGACCAGATATCTTGGCACCCCATGGCTCAGTCAAACAGATGCATAAAATAAACCATCACAGTTTAATTTGGAACCAGTCTTTCCTTCCTTTTTTATACAGTGAGCTCTTTCTTATCCTTTTATAGTGGAGTGAGAGGTCATCTCTCACCACCCTTTATAAAATAGGTTTCTTCTCCTCCAAGTCACTGATGTTATCCCATTCACAGAATCTATCACATTTTTGTAGTTCCCATTATGAATGTGATATGCATTTATTTGCTTGTTTGTCTAATGCATGCTTTCCTCTTTTCTCCCCTCACTTAAATATTGGCTCCACAAGTATAGAGACCATATAGACTTTGTTTGGGGTATTTAATAAATTTTATTAAATTAGTGAACATTAGAAAGATGTTCAATAAAATGTCTAACACATTGGGTTTAGCAAAATTTCAGTTATCTGTGTGTGTGCATTTGTCTTTTTTTGCAGAGATAGATCATAAAGCATGTTTACTTTTTAGTTACAGGAGGCCACAGTAACAAATTCCCTGGAAACTGAAAGTTAAGAGGACTATAACTTCATTCTGAGACTTGTAGTTTTACATAAAAATGTAATGGATTATGATCAAGATGGGTAAATTACTTTAAAGAGGTTATAGTAAACTAAAGCTCAGTTGTAAGCTCATTGATGCTATAACATTTCTAGAAGACATCGTCTGTTGTAGGTTGAAATGTGCCCCATTCCAATTCATATGTTGAAGCAATGAACTGCAGTATCTCAAAAAATGCACAGTGAGACTTTATTAGGAGACGAGATTTTTCAAGAGGTTGGCTAAATTAGTGTGGGATCTAGTCTAGTTCTGACTAGCATCCTTTCAAGAAGAGGAAGTTCGGACACACAGAAGACCCTAGGGATGCCAGTGCTCATAGAGGACACGCATGTGGGTTGACCCAGAGAAGAGAGTCATCTAGAAGCAAGGAGAGAAATTTCAGGAGAAACTAAACCTGCCAGCACCTGCCTTATAGACTTCCAGACCTTGAAACTGGGAGAAGATACATTGCTGTTGTTTAAATCACCTGACCTGTGATATTTTGTTACATAATCATAGCTAACTAATATAGCATCTAAGAATCAGAGGAATTGTTGGATATCTATGATAAAAGAGATAAGATAGTTACAGGGCACATCTCATCATTGTCTGTTTAAGTATTCCTCAGGGAAGGAAAGCCCAGGGAAATCAGTGTATTTCTATATTGTTGACAAGAGTTTCTGTCATGGAGATGACATGAATTCAGCAGCCTGTCTTACATCATTCACAAAGCAAAGGTCGTTATGTGGGACAGCAGACAGACTTTCCAGGTGGCTCCCAGTGTTCACACCCGTGTGTGATTTCTCCTCTCCTACAGTATGGTTGGAACCTGTGACTTTCTTATAAACAAAATATGGCAAAAGGCCTAGGATATATTATGTACATGATTATCCACATGTAGCCCATCACATTATGTGTTTATGTTACATAAGATTGCAGTATCTGTCTTACTGGAGTTTTCTTTACTAGTTTTGGGAAAGTAAGCAGCCATTCTGGGAGCACCCACGGAACAAGGAACTTAGGTGAGCTCCAGAGCTGTGGGCAACCTCTGGCCAACAGCCAGAAATGAGTGATTTCAATTAGAGTAGGAATAAAAAAGCCAACACATGTGACATTCAAGGCACTATGATATGATATACTACACATGAAACCAAACTCAATTCCAGATATAGGTACAAATATTATGCCCATTTTAGACACAAAAAAACTAAACTAATTTGTGTAAGTGGTCATGGTTGGTAAATGCTGGAGCTGGGACTTGGTCTGATTGTGCTGACTTTCACAGGTTAAAATGCCTTTGTTAGTGCAACCTGTCTGATCTTAGAGCTATATGAATTACTTTCTTCTCTTCCCATTTGTACTTTCCCTGAAGACAGAAAAACTCTTCTAGGACAAGAGTTGTGTCCTGTGATTTTATATTGCCTATACAGATTAGCATAAGGTTAGACATAAAAAACAATCTGTATTGTTTGGACTGTATCATTTGAAAAACCATACAATGGCATGTTCCTGAATATATCTTCCCAACTTTGCCTTCAATAATCTCATGTTCATCTACTGAAATTAACCACAGTAAGACTATTTTCACTACAGATAGCAAATACTGCACAGCAAGGCTTGACTTACTTTTCTGTTGATTATCTGAACTTACAAAAATGATGGATGACATATTAATTGTGAAGATAAAACTTAGAAGTGTTTACTAGCACAAAAAATGATCACACCATAAATTGTAGTCATAGATTGATCAGATAAAAGCATAAGCAAAATTAGTGAAAGCATTATTTAAGAACCCAGTGGACATATGGAATATAACATACAGATATTGCATATTTTAATATTTATAAATTATGTGCTATCTTTGCTTCTATAAGATTTATAATAAATATATGCATATTTATTTGCCTATATATATTTACTACTCTTATTACAAGTCACCAGGTTTTTAAATGTTTTTAAATAAAATGGTTGCAAATAGCATGAACCTTCAAACAATACATACAGCACATCTGCTGATGCTCAGTCTGTTAAATATTGTTATCCTTGAATTATTTCTTGTATTTGAAAATTTTGGGTTTGGTTTTGATGTTTCTACTGGGGTGGGTATGGAGGGTGCAGTGATAGATTGCAGTGCAAGGCCTTAGTTTCGTCAAAATGACAGGTGTGCTTTTGGCTGAAAGAGTTTAAGGGAATGGGCCCTAAAAGTTGACTTTTGTACTTTTCTTTCCCTTACGTGATTATATGCCTTTCTTTAAAAGCTTGGCATTTCTACTTTAAGTTATGCATAATTATTATCATCATTACCAATAGATTTTTCTTATATCACATTTTTGATATATTATTTTCGTTCAGAATCTCTAATACAAATAAGAAAGGTAAAAGCATATCAGAAAAAACAGTTGGTCATAACGTAGAAAGCCATACGGAAGATCTTACCAGACAGATTGCTTAATGTCAAGGTAAAAGACAACTTTTGTTAAAAAAAAATACCTTTTATTTCAAATACTAGGGAAGCTTATACTTTGGGATTAGTAGAAAGCATTTTCAAAGAATAAATACTTTCACTTCTGCCTTTTATTATTTGGATCATTCCTCCACTAGAATGCAGTTATAACAGGTCAGGGATTTTTGCCTGCTTTGTTTTTTGCTATATCCAAGCACCAAGTAAGTTTTTGCAGCATAATAGAATCTCAATAAATATTTGTTAAACAAATGAATCAGCCCCAGCTGGATGTTAAGTGGAACTGTAACTGTGTTACATGTAGGTTTTTTGGGACATCAAGAAGGGTATACAGGCTAGTGAATCATTTGAGTGGCCATCTTACAAATTGTTATATTTGTAACAATTGTAAAAGGGCAGAGGTGAGAATTCAATGTCTTTAAATATAACCTAGGTGTAGACAGTATGTTGTACGGCACAAAGCACTTGAGTTATTTGAACTAGGTAGGTGTATACATAGTAATCAAGGATACAATGAAAGAATGTAGTTAGCATTAGCTTCATTTTTGTGTGGTGGCTTTGAATATGTCCTATTGGTGCTAATTCTTTTTATTTATTTATTTATTTTTATATTGGTACTAATTCTGTTTCCATACTAACTTTTCAGAAAGTTTTATACTGACACAGTGTGCAATTGAAGCAGATGATTTTAGCCAGTAATAGTAGCTAATAATATACTATCTAAATCTTATAGATACAAAGATAGCACATAATTTATAAATATTAAAATATTAAATATTAAACAGTTATTGAATGTTTCTAAAATGCTGTTTTTGTTCCATGCACCTATTATCTCCTTAATACTGATACTCTGTGAATTGCCAATTTTTTTTTTTTTATAATTCCACTGAATCACAATTGTTTACATTGGTGCAATCATAGGGCACAATGTGCTTCATATATAGTCAGAAACACTTTGACCGTACTGTTACAGATAGCCTTCATGGCATTTTCTTGATCACTAGATAAAGACACTGATACTCTACCTTCAATAAGTTTCACCAGTACCCTGCTAAGATGCACCGTAGGTGTGATCCCACTAATTGCCCTCCCTCCACCCGTCCTCCCCCCTCCCCTCCCCTCCCTTTCCCCTTTCCCTGTATTCTTGTGCTATAATTGGGTTTTAGCCTTCATATGAAAGCTATAAATTAGCTTCATATTAGGGTTGAGTACATTGGATACTTTTTCTTCCATTCTTGAACCCAACATTTTTTGGTTGCAGCCGTCATTGTTTTTTTTTTTTTTTTTTGGTGAGCCTGGACTGGATTTGAACCCACCAGCTCAGGTGTACATGGCTGGCGCCTTAGCCTGTTGAGCCACAGGCGCTGAGCCTAAAATCTTTCTTTTCTAACATGAACATTTTTTTTTTAATATTTGTAGCTTTGTATTTATAACAATTCAAAATATAAATGTACATATGAAAATTTCATTATATTCTATTATATTTAAACAGCTAAATTCTGGCACAATTAATAGACATACTGGATAGCAAATTGATTTCAAACTGTTTCTCCTAGTTGCAGCATTGTATTAGTTCTTTTTTTTTTTTTTGCAGAGACAGTTGTTTTTTTATTGCCCTCAATAGAGTACCCGGGCGTAACAGCTTACAGCAACCTCCAACTCCTGGGCTTAGGCGATTATCTTGCCTCAACCTCCTGAGTAGCTGGGACTACAGGCGCCTGCCACAACACCCAGCTATTTTTTGTTACAGTTCGGCCGGGGTAGGATTTGAACCCGCCACCCTCGGTATATGTGTCCAGTACCCTACTCACTGAGCCACAGGCGTCTCCCCTGTATTAATTCTTAAATAGAGGCATTTGATCAGTTAGAGTTGAAAACCATTGATTGAGATTAATGACCATGCATCCTAGGGTTAAGGCAGGCCCACTGAAGCCCAGACGCCCAATATCTGTATGAAATGTAATTTTTATTAACCAGAGAAATAGAGAATAGCTCCTGGGGATGTAACAAGTGTGTCTTCTATGGCTTATAACAATATGCACTGTCTTATTAATTAACAATCTAGTAATTAAAAGTTAATGTCCCCATCATGTGCAAGACATTTGGTAAGTACTTTGAGACATAAAATATGATACCTATTTTCAAATAGTTGATAGTCTAACTGGTGAAGTAAAATAATAGGTCTTTTAAAAAAAAACTTTATTCAAATTAATATGAGGGTACAATATTTAGGTTACACTGTTCTCACTTCCAGGGTAAAGTTCCATTTGTAGAAGAGCCCCTTACCCAGGGGCATGTTATACACCCTCACAATGTACACATTAGATGAGATCCTGCCTCATGCCCTCCCTCCTTCTGCCATACGTCTTTCTCCCTCCCCCTTCCTGTTTCCCTCTACCCCCAAATGTAAAAGATGTAAAAGTCTCCATCTTTTTAAATGGCTGAATACTACTCCATGGTATACATATGCCATAGATTGTTGATCCATTCAAGGGTTGATGAGCACTTAGGTTCCACGACTTGGCAATTATGAATTGAGTCATAGTAAACATTCTAATGAGGATGTCTTTGTTGTAAAATGATTTTTGTTCTTCTGGGTAGATACCTAATATTGGGATTGCAGGCTCAAATGGAAGGTATACATTTAGATCTTTGAAGATTCTGCATACTTCTCTCCAAAAGGGCTGTATTAGTTTGCAATCCCACCAGCAGTGTAGCAGTGTTCCTTTCCCACATCCCGCCAGCATCTGGTGTTTTGGGACTTTGTGATGTGGGCTAATCTTATTGGGTTTAGGTGATATCTTGGAGGAGTTTGATTTGCATCTCTTTGATGATTAAGGATGATGAGCATTTTTTTCATGTGTTTGTTGGCCATTCATCTGTCATCCTCGGAGAAGTTTCTGTTCAAAACTCTTGCTACTTGTAGACAGGGTTGTTTGCACTTTTCTTATTGTTTAATTTGAGTTCTCTATAGATTCTAGTTATCAGGCCTTTGTCAGATTCATAACATGCAAAAATCTTCTCCCATTCTGAGGGCTGTTTGCTCTGTTTGTGGTACTCTTAGCTGTGCAAAAGTTTTTTAGCTTAATCAAGTCTCAGTTATTTATTTTTGGTGTTGCTGCAATTGCTGGGGGAGTTTCCTCATAAAGTTTATTCCCAGGCCATTATCTTAAAGTGTTTTTCCCACATTCTCTTCTAGAATTTTTATTGTTTTGTGTCTTAAATTTAAATCTTTTATCCAGGCTCGGCGCCTGTGGCTCAGCGGGCTAAGGCGTCAGCCACGTACTCCTAAGCTGGCAGGTTCGAATCCAGCCCGGCCCGCCAAACAACAATGACGGCTGAAACCAAAAAATGGCTGGGCGTTGTGGCTAGCACCTGTAGTCCCAGCTACTTGGGAGGCAGAGGCAAGAGACTCGCTTGAGCCCAGGAATTGGAGGTTGCTGTGAGCTGTGAATGCCACGGCACTCTACCAGGGTGACAGCTTGAGGCTCTGTCTCAAAAAAAAAATCTTTTATCCAACGAGAATTGATTTTTCTCTGATGAGATCATGAACAAAGCAGTCTGTGATGGTTTTTTGGATGGTTCCACCTTGGGTAGGAGCACACAGCCTAATTCCTTCTCAGGGACCAAGTGCCAGCCATGTGTAATCAATCGTCTAGACTTAAGACCCCTAAATAAAAGAGCCCACGTGGAGACTCCCGAGGGAGTTCTTCAGTTCTTTTCCCCCTTCCAGCAGCTCTGGTGCTCTGATGCTTTTTACTTCTGTATTCCTTTCTAACTTCTAATAAAAGCCCTATATTACCAAAAAGAGAGAGAGAGAGACAATTGGTTTTTGTCAACGGTGAGAGGTACAGGTCCAGTTTCAGTCTTCTGCATGTGGATAACCAGTTCTCCCAGCAACATTTGTTGTTATTGTTGTTTTTTGAGACAGAGCCTCAAGCTGTCAGCCTGGATAGAGCCACAACGCACATCCATTTTTTTGTTGCAGCCGTCATTGTTTGGCAGGCCTGGGCTGGATTCAAACCTGCCAGCTCAGGTGTATGTGGCTGGCGCCTTAGCCTGTTGAGCCACAGGCGCCAAGCCACACCATTTGTTAAATAAGGATTCTTTTCCCCGTGTTTATTATTTATTTATTTATTTTGAAACAGAGTCTTACTATGGCACCCTCAGTAGAGTGCTGTGGCGTCACAGCTCACAGCAACCTCAAATTTTTGGGCTTAAGCAATATCTCTTGTTTCAGCCTCCCAAGTAGCTGGGACTACAGGTGCCCACCACACCTGGCTATTTTTGTTTGTAGTTGTTTGGCAGGCCCAGGTTGGGTTTGAACCTGCCAGCTCTGGTGTATGTGGCTGGCTCCCTAGCCGCTGAGATACAGGTGCCGAGCCTGAGTTTTTAGTTTTATTTTTCTTTCTTTCCTTCTTTTTTTTTTTTTGGAGGCAGAGTCTCATTATGTGACCCTCGGTAGAGTGCCATGATGTCTCAGCTCACGGACTGAGCCTTAGCCTGTTGAGCCACACCATTTGTTAAATAAGGATTCTTTTCCCCATGTTTATTATTTATTTATTTATTTATTTATTTTGAAACAGAGTCTCACTATGGCAACCTCAGTAGAGTGCCATGGTGTCTCAGCAACCTCAGATTCTTGGTTGGGCTTAAGTGATTCTTTTGCCTCAGCCTCCCAAGTAGCTAGGAATACAGGTGCCCACCACAAAACCTGGCTATTTTTTGTTATAATTGTTATTATTATTTTTTAGCAGGCCTGGGCTGGGTTTAAACCCGTGTGCCTCTGTTATGTGGCTGGTGCTCTAACCATTGAGCTATTGGCGCTGAGCCTATCTATTTATTTTTGAGACCGAGTCTCACTTTGTCGCCCTCAGTAGAGTGCTGTGGCATCACAGCTCACAGCAACCTCAAACTCCTGGGCTCAAGAGATTCTCTTGTTTCAGCCTCCCAAGTAGCTGGAACTACAGGCACCTGCCACACTGCTATTTTTAGAGACGGGGTCTTGCTCTTGCTCAGGCTAGTCTCAAACCTGTGAGCTCTGGCAGTCCACCTGCCTTTGTCCATCTTTCTTTTTAGTTTGAATCATTTATACTTCATTCTTATATTTTTAAGCTCTGTTGTTAAGCACATATGTATTTATGATTGTAATATCTACCTAAGTGCTTTATTATTTTGAACTGTCTTTGTCTCTTATTCTCTGCCATAAAGGCCTCTTTATCTGATGCTGAAGTAGCCATATCAATTTCCTTACGCCTGCCAATTACATGTTACTTCCCTTTCTAGCCTTCCATTTTCAACCTATCTATGTTTTTGGGTTTTTTTTTTGAGACAGAGCCTCAAGCTGTCACTCTGGAGAGAGTGCTGTGGCATCACAGCTCACAGCAACCTCCAATTCCTGGGCTCTGGCAGTCCACCTGCCTTGGCTTCCCAAATTGCTGGGATTACAGGCGTGAGCCACTGCCTGGCCTTTATTTTTTTATTTTTTTATTTTTTTGAGACAGAGCCTCAAGCTGTCACCCTGGATAGAGTGCTGTGGCATCCCAGCTCACAGCAACCTCCAATTCCTGGGCTCAAGCGAGTCTCTTGCCTCTGCCTCCCAAGTAGCTGGGACTACAGGTGCCCACCACAACGCCCGGCCATTTTTTGGTTGCAGCCGTCATTGTTGTTTGGCGGGTCCTGGGGCTGGATTCGAACCCGCCAGCTCAGGTGTACGTGGCTGGCGCCTTAGCCCGTTGAGCCACATGCACCAAGCCTGCCTGGCCTTTATTAATACAATTGTGGATTTGTCCATTTTTCTTTTTCAACCTTTTTTTTTTTTTTTTTTTTGAGACAGAGCCTCAAGCTGTCACTCTGGAGAGAGTGCTGTTGCATCACAGCTCACAGCAACCTCCAATTCCTGGGCTCAAGTGAGTCTCCTACCTCTGCCTCCCAAGTAGCTGTGACCACAGGCGCCCACCACAACACCCAGCCTTTTTTTTTTTTTTTTTTTTCAGCTGGAATTGTTGCTTGGCTGGCCTGGGCTGGATTCAAACCCGCCAGCTTAGGTGTATGTGGCTGGCGCCTTAACCCATTGAGCCACAGGCACTGAGCCTTATCTATGTTTTTTTTTTCCCACCCCTCCCTCATTCTTTCTCTCTCTGCTCTCCCCTTCTCTCTCCCCCACCATGTCATTAATTGTCATTAATTGTCCTCATATCAAAATCGAGTACATGGGATTCATGCTTCTCCATTCTTTTTTGTTGTTGTTGTTGCAGTTTAGCCAGGGCTGGGGTTGAACCCACCACCCTTGGTATATGGGGCCGGAGCCCCACTCACTGAGCCACAGGTGCCGCCCCACGCTTCTGCATTCTTGTGATGCTTTACTAACAATAATGTGTTCCACTTCCATCCAGGTTAATACAAAGGATGTAAAGTCTCCATTTTTGTTAATGGCTGAATAGTATTCCATAGTGTACATATACCACAGCTTGTTAATCCATTCGTGGGTTGGTGGGCATTTAGGCTGTTTCCACATTTTGTTATCAAACTTTTGTCTGATTCAAAATATGCAAAGATCCTTTCCACTCGTGTTGGTTGTCTGTTGGCTTTGGTTGTTGTCTCCTTCTCTGTACAGACGCTTTCTAGTTTAATTAAGTCCCATTTGTTTATTTTTGTTGTTGCAATTGCCATGGCAGTCTTCTTCATGAAGTCTTTCCCCAGGCCAATATCTTCCAGTGTTTTTCCTATGCTTTCTTTCAGGATTTTTATTGTTTCATGCCTTAAATTTAAGTCTTTTATCCATCTTTTTTTTTTTTTTTAGAGACAGAGTCTCACTTTGTTGCTCTCTGTAGAGTGCTGTAGTATCACAGCTCACAGGAATCTCCAGCTCTTGGGCTTAGACCATTCTTTTGCCTCAGGCTCCCAAGTAGCTGGGATCACAGGCACCCACTACAATGCCTGGCTATTTTTTGTTGCAGTTTGGCCAGGGCTGGGTTTGAACCCGCCACTCTCAGTATATGGGGCCGATGCCCTACTCACTGAGCCACAGGAGCCGCCCTTTTATCCATCTTGAATCAATTTTTGTGAGTGGAGAAAGGTGAGGGTCCAGTTTCGGTCTTTTTTTTTTTTTTTTTTTTTTTTTGAAACAGAGCCTCAAGTTGTTGCCCTGGGTACAGTGCCGTGGCATCACAGCTCACAGCAACCTCCAATTCCTGGGCTCAAGTGAGTCTCCTGCCTCCGCCTCCCAAGTAGCTGGGACTACAGGCGCCCGCCCGCCACAACGCCTGGCCATTTTTTGGTTGCAGCCGTGAGTGTTGTTTGGCGGGCCTGGGCTGGATTTGAGCTCAGGTATACGTGGCTGGCGCCTTAGCCTGTTGAGCCACAGGCGCCGAGCCCAGTTTCAGTCTTTTAAATGTGGATATCCAGTTCTCCCAGCACCATTTATTGAATAGGGAGTCTTTTCCCCCAGGTATGTTCTTGATTGGTTTATCGAAGATTAGGTGGTTGTAAGATGTTAGTCTCATTTCCTGGTTTTCTATTCAATTCCAAATGTCTGTGTCTCTATTTTTGTGCCAGTATCATGCTGTCTTGACCACTATGGCTTTGTAGTACAACCTAAAATCTGGTATGGTGATGCCCCCAGCTTTGTTTTTATTACTAAGAACTGCCTTATACAGAGTTTTTTCTGGTTCCATATAAAATGCAGAATCATTTTTTCCAAATCTTGAAAGTACGATGTTGATATCTTAATAGGGATGGCATTGAATAGGTAGATTGGTTTGGGAAGTATAGACATTTTAACAATGTTGATTCTTCCCAGCCATGAGCATGGTATCTTCTTCCATTTGTTAATATCCTCTGCTAGTTCCTTTCTTAGGATTTCATAATTTTCTTTATAGAGGTCCTTCGCCTCCTTTGTTAGGTATATTCCTAGGCATTTCATTTTCTTTGGAACTATGGTGAAGAGAGTTGTGTCCTTAATTAGGCTCTCCCCTTGACTATTATTGGCATATACAAAGGCTACTGACTTGTGGACATTGATTTTTTTTTTTTTTTTTTTTTTGAGACAGAGCCTCAAGCTATTACCCTGGGTAGAGTGCCATAGCATCACAGACCACAGCAACCTTCCTGGCTCAAGCGATTCTCCTGCCTCCACCTCCCAAGTAGCTGGGACTATAGGTGCCCGTGCAATGCCCAGCTATTTTTTTTTTTTTTTTTTTTTGGTTGCAGCCATCATTGTTATTTGGCAGGCCTGGGCTGGATTTGAACCCACCAGCTCAGGTGTATGTGGCTGGCGTCTTAGCCACTTGAGCCACAGGCGCTGAGCCAGGACATTGATTTTATTTTGTTTATTTATTTATTTTTTGAGACAGAGCCTCAAGCTGTCACCCTGGATAGAGTGCTGTGGCTTCACAGCTCACAGCAACCTCCAATTCCTGGGCTCAATTGAGTCTCCTGCCTCCACCTCCCAAGTAGTTGGA
>CAUYON010008653.1:0-24862 GCA_963573935.1 Arctocebus calabarensis
TGAAATATTTTCATCAAACTGGTTAACATAGCCTTCGTGGCATTTTCTTAGTTATTGTGTTCAGACATTTATATTCTGCCTTTAGTGGAGGGAGGGTAATTGATGGGACCACACCTATGGTGCATCTTAGAAGGGTACAGGCAAATTGTATTTTCTAAAAGTGCTGCAAAGTTATTTCTGGCCCCACATTGCCACCTTCCATCAAGAGGTAAGATCCTGTGGCTGTCTTGACAAAATGAATGCAACTATCACTTCCAAGGCCAGGCCACAAAAGGTGCTATATCTTCTTCTTGTATGAGACACATGGCTGTTTATTGAGATGCTGGCTCTTGAAACATAGCATCCATGCTGGGGAGGAAGCCCAAGCCACATGGAAAGGCCACACATAGGTGTTCTATCTGACGGCACCCTGCCAACAGTCCTAGCCAACAGCCACCATGAACCACCAAACATGTGAGTGAACCTTCAAAGGATTCCAGCCCCCAGCTTCTGAGCCTCCACATCTGACGCCAAGTAGAGCATAGACAAGCTGTCCCCACTGAGCTCTGACCACGTTTCAAACTTGTGTGTAAAATATTTTTATTCTTTTAAGCCACTAAGTGATTTGTTACACACTAATTGATAACTGGAACAGAGCCATTTTCCAAATTTCAGGAGATAGTAGAAGTAAATGAAAACAATTGAAAGTAGTATGTAATCTGTGTAACAAGGTCTATTTTATCACATTTACTTGAGTAGCAGCTTATAATAATCTTGAACCCTTTGGAGACATTTATCTGATAGCTGGCATAGAGAATAGAAGGATTGGAAGTGATGGATGATTAGAGAGATGCTATGAGTAGCATTTTACATTTCTGTTAAATTCAATATGGTAAGCAAGATAATCACCCCTCACAGAGGCTCATGACCCATTCAGTGGAAAATATGAATATGTTATCTTGCATGGCAAGGGGTAATTAAGGTCACAGATGGAATTAAGGTTGCTTAAGAATCATCCTGGATTATCTGAAGGGTCCATCATAACCACAAGGGTCTTTAAAAGATCAAAGTAGGAGTCAGTAGACTCAGAGTCAGAGTGTAGCAGCATTAGAAAGAATTGATTTGCCATCACTGACTATGAAGATGGAAGGAAAGAGGGGCCACGAGCCAAGACATGCAGGTGCTTCTAGAAGTTGGAAGGGTGAAGAAATAGAAACAGGCTCTTGCCCTAGAGCTTCAGAAGATTTACAGCCCCACCAACCACCTTGCTTTTAATCCACGGGACCCATTTTGGACTTCTGTCATCCACAACCATAAGATAATAATTTTGTGTTGTTTTAAGTGGAATCTTTGTAGGAATTTTTATTTTTTTTTAACAGAAGTAATAACAAAAAGAAAATACTTGGCTTCCAGCCTATGGCCAGGAAATCAAAAGGTTACATACTCACAGTATACATTCATCATCTCTGGTCTAGTTAAAATAGAATTTCTAGCAAAACAACTTCTTGAAGACAGTACTGAAAGGTTCTTTTTGTCTTGTTTTGTGAAAGAAACTTGATTTTTATTTTTAAGCCCTAATCTTGGAGACAATGGCCTGCATAAAAAGATACTACTTAGAGTGCTGCTGTTGAATTACTAAAAAGGTTTGCTTCAAATATAGCAGCAATATTTATTATGTATTTGTGATTAAGATCTCAAACACACCTTCTCTTTCTTTATGCCTTGTTTTCACTTTCCAAAACATTCTGTGAAGTTTTCCTGTAGTGTTCATTTCTACACCCTCCATTTGATTATTTTTGTTTGTATTGCTATATAATTAACTTAATGCCATAAAATGCACAGATATTAAGAATACAGTTTGTTAAGTTTCAACAAACTCGTGCAGCCATAACCAAGACCTCCACCGAGGTACAGAATATAACCATCAACTTAGAAAGGCACCACATGTTCCTTTCTGATCCATCATGCTCCTCCACCTGTTCCCCAGGCAGCTGCTATTCTTGTTCTTATCTCCATATAATTAGTTTTGCCTGTTCTTGAACTTTGTATAAAGAGAATCATACAGTATGTACTTTTTGGTGTCTTGCTTCTTTTACCCACCATAGTATTTCTGAGATTCACCCTTGTTCTTGTGTAAATTGGGAAATCTTTCCTTTTTACTAATGAGTAGTCTTCTATTTTATACATTTCCTGCCTTGTTTACCCATTCTGTTGTTGTCGGACATTGAGGTTGTTTTCATTTCATTTATTTATTTGATTTGAGCTGTTATGAATTAAGCACAGAGTTCTAGTGCAAGTGCTTCTCTTTCTTTGTGCTAAATACACAGAAGTGAGATTGTTCGTTCATGAGACAGGTGCATATTTGACTTTATAAGAAACTGCCAAGGAATTTTCCATGGTGGTTATAATGTCTGTCCTCTCACCAGCAATGCATGAGACATCCCGTTGTGCAGTCCCCCTTGATTCGTGGAGCCTCATCATTACTATCTAGTACTTGGAGCTCTCCCTGAATGGAGATGAGTTAGTGCTGGAATGCAGCATGAAAGTTTTTCAATGAAGAGACACATATTAAATGTCTCAGTGAACAAAAGAGAGGTGGAAAGTGTTTGCTAGTTGTTACTTAAATATGAGGGCCACGGAAGAGAGAAAACGGAAACCCTTGAGGAAGGAGCTACTGCTGTTTCTTTTCTTTTATTGGAAGACAGGATCTCATTCTGTTGCCCAGGCTGAAGGGCAGTGGTGCGATTGTAACTCCTGTGCTCAGGCAATCTTCTTGCCTCACTTTCCCCTAGTAGCTGGGATTATGCACACGCCATCACTCCCAGCAAATTTATAAAAAGGTTTTAGAGATGGGGTTTTGCTATGTTGTCGAGGCTGCTCTCAAACTCCTGGCCTCTTCCCTCAGCCTCCCAAAGCCTTGGGATTACAGGCATGAGCCACTGTGCCCAGCAGGAGCTTCTTTTCTTTCATCTGATTTGTTCTTCAAGGCTTTCTAAGGAACTGCAACCACATTTTGAATTATTCTGACTGGTTATTTAATCTGTACATTTTCCAGGCCTCTCTCTCTCTCCTTTTTTCTTCCTTCATTTATTCCACCAATTATTAGTATATGCACACTAGAAACTTTAGATTCTTGTTGATAACTCTCATGAAGATTTGTAAAGAGTACGAATTCAAACTCAAAGCAATCATTCCTGGACAGGGGCCTGCAGTGACTGGGAAAGTGGCTCTAAGAACTGTACTGGTTCCCCTTTCCCACCCCTCCCACTATGATTTTGGAAGGCAGACTGAGCAGGAATTGGGGCGTGAAGGGGAGAAGTAGTTGGGAGAGAGAATCCAAAACAGCCTTCATTTGCTCAACGCAAACTCAGAAAGAATGAAGTTCTACAACAAAGACCCAATCCCTCCCTTCTATCCTCAGTTTGTGTTAAGGTACAGTGGAAATCAAATGCCAAAGCCCACGTGTGGGCAAAGAAACTTCCAGGCTGTAGCAAAGACCACATGCAGACAAACAACTTAACAAACACCACGAGCGAGGTAACGGAATCACGCAAGCTCAGCTTGCAGAGATCAAGGAGATCTTCACAAAAGTGACACTTTATTCAGGAAATAGTTTGGGGCACCTACTATATAGCAGGCATCAGGCCATGTGTTGGCAATGATGGTGTTTGTTACAGGGCAGGGTCTCAAATGCTTAAAGTTCCGAGGAAGGTACAGATACAGGCAACTACAATACAGTCTAACACGTGCTGTGATGGCTGGGTATGGGGTGCTACACGAACTCACAGGAGGGACCCTGTATCAGGTCTGGGGATTGAGGAACAGTCTCTTGGTCAAAGTGACTTTTATGCTGAGATCTGAGGGAATAGTGTGGATTAGCTAGGTAACAATGAGGTTGGGATGGATTCTCTTGGGTGATACCTGAGAGACTGGGAGCAGGGATGGGCAGAAGATGAGAGAAGAAGGCGAGAAATGAACAGAAGCAATGTTATGAAGGGGGTTGAAAATCTGCTAAAGATCTGCTTTCTGATATGATGTTCTGAGGAGGGCCTATCACTTCCGAGATATTCCTGCCAAACACGCACACCCTTCACGTAATCATGAGGAAACATCAGACCCACCCAAATGGAGGGATATTCTCCAAAACATCTGGTCTGTACTCCCCCAAAGTGTCAAGGTCAGGAAAGATAAAGATGGAGGAACTGTTCTAGGATTAAAAGAGACTTAAAGAGATAGAAAAACAAAATGCAATATGTGATCTTGGATTCGATTCTGAACCAAAAGTATCAACCTCTGTGTGTGTATGTACAGGGTGGCCACAAAGTTTGCGTGTAATTTAAAATAGCTTGCAATTTAAAATTGTGCAAAGACTTTATGGCCAAAAGATATATATACATATATATCTAGATATATACAAAGATATATATACATCTTATATATATGTATATATATCTTTTGGCCATAAAGTCTTTGCACATCTTATATATATGTATATATATCTTTGTATATATCTAGATATATACATAAGTATATACAAAGATATATGTATATACTTATGTATATATGTATATATATCTTTGTATATATGTGTATATATATATATATACATATATATGTATCTTTGGCTATAAAGTACATAATTCGTTTAATCGAAAAATATGAATGAAGTGTGTATATTAAATAATTATATTATAGCAATGCCAATTTTCTGATTTTAATCATAGCCTTGCCGTTGCATAAGTTATTTTTCTCATCAGGGAGGACATACACTGAAGTAGTTAGGAGTAAGGGGACATTGTCTTTGCAATTGATTCCCAAATGATTCAGAAAGAAAGAAACAAGAGATAGAGAAGTACAATGGGGTATCTGGGTCAGGGGTACATGGAAAGTTTTTGGTAGTGTCTGTAACTTTTCTGTAAGTCAGAAATTGCTTTTAAACAAAAAGTTTTGATAGGAAATGGTGGGCGATTGCAGGGTGTTGTGCTCTGAATGATGTCCCCCATTGCAGTGCAGTGAATGGGTCCGTCTGGGGCAGACTCATCCCTAGTTTGCAGGCTCTTGTAATAATGCAGGTGAGAGCTGATAGTTGCCTCAAATAAAGTGGCAGCTGAGGGGAAAGACGGAACTGAATAGACAAACGAGTTCTTTAGGAAGTAGAAATCAGAGGTTGTGGACGATACTAGCGAAGGAAGGGTCAAGGGTGGCACCTATAGAAGTTTTCCTCCATTGACTGAGTAGATCTATGTGGAAGGTGCCCAAGCTAGCGCTAGAGAAAATATATCCTGCGTATCAGATATTTACATCAGGATTCGTAACAGTAGCAAAATTACAGTTCTGAAGTAGCAACGAAAATAGTTTTATGGTTGGGGGTCACCACAACATGAGGAGCTGTATTAAAGGGTCGTGGCCTTAGGAAGGTTGAGAACCACTGTTTTAGAAGGAAAGATGGTGTAGATTTGATCCTTACCCAAGCTAGCTCCAGCTGCAGTCTGGACCATCTAAGCGGATGACAACTCTATCCTTTCAGTGGGGATTTGGGGATTTGGGGATTATGCCCCAAACTTTGGAGATACCATCGATCCCTCTCTTTCTCTCACAGTCCACATGTAATTGGTCAGAAAATCCTGTTGGCTGTGGCTGCGGAACATATCAACTACCTGACACTTCTCTCCATCTGTACCGATACGCTGCTGCTTCAAACCACCAGGCTATTTCACCTGTTCTCCCCGCATCTATGCTGTCCCTCTGCAGTGGCTAGATGGATGTCGTTAACATGGAGTGGGGGTCATATGTTACTCCTCTGATTCAAACTCTGCAAAGACGTCGTATCTGTCAGTGTAAATAAGCCTTCCGAAGGCCTTCAAGATGCTGCGTGGAATGGCTTCCAGTTCTGTTCTGATCTTCCCTCTCTCTTCTCCTCCTTTGCTCTGTTTTAGCCACTTTCATGTTCCGTGCTCCAGCCTTGGGGCCCTTGCTCTTGCTGCTTTCTCTTCTGGAAGACTCTTTCCCCACATATCAATATAAAAGAAACCCCCGACATGACAAAGACTTATACAAGAGACAATCCTTTCCTTGCATGAAGGGAACGTGAAGGGTAGTTGTCCAGGAATGGTACTGTGACCTAATGGTGTGCCATCAGGCTCCAGGCTCAGACGTTTATGCTTCCATAGCCTCAGCACCCCTCCTTAAAGATACTGCATGGTGGAAAGTGGGGGCTGGAGCTCCAAGTATCGTGTTTATGTTTCAAGCTGCCAGCAGGAGCACAGGCAGAAAGAACCCGAGAAATACCAGGCAGTTGCTCTTAACTACGTCAGTTCCATCCCAAGCAGCAATTTCAGGCCTTCCACAAATAATTTTGTGTATCATTCTTGGTCATCCCTTACTCACAACCTACGATTCCATAGCCTTTGAGAGGACTTTGGCTTTTACATGGACCGACCATACTTAGTTGCTAGGAAGGCTGAAAAAATGCACTTGTATCAGGCGACAACATGCCCAGAGAAAAATTAGAGTTGTGTTACTAAGGAGCAAGGGGAGAATGGATAGGGGCGTAGGTAGCTGGAGGTGGTCACCATGGATCTTTTATTTCTCATGCTGATGATCTCACTATTCTCCTTATTCTCTGCCGGCATGACCACAGGGCTTGGCACCACCTGGCCCATTTTCCTTGTGGGAGATGGATGGTAGGAGCCTGGGTTTCAGACACCTCTGGTGAAATAGAAGGAAGGAAGGGCAGGCTAAGAGAGAGCTCTGGTATGGAAACACTGAACATGCAGAAAAGGAAAGTAGAAGTAAAAGCAGGAACCAGGGCTCTGATCTGGGAATAATCTCAAACTAAGCTGAAGTTTGAATCTTGCCATGAATGTTTCTAATGGTTTCTTTTTCCTCTGAAAGCAAAAAGCGTGGGGGCAGTCTCTGTGTAATTTGGTGTGACAAGACCTAGTCGTTCTGCTGGGCCTGGGTGTGAAATCTGTCCATGCTCAGAGTTTCTTGTATTTACCATTCTATTTTCATTTTCATTTCAGGGGAAGACATTGGAAATGCTGTCGAGCCACACAGGATATTATCTAGAGCAATTTCTATACACAGACAAAAGCGTCAGGGAAGCTTTGTTACAAAGAGGTAAAAAGGATGATACTTGAAATAATATATTTTTGGAAATATTAACTTCTTTGGGGGAGGAATATGTATTAAGCTTTTCTGAACCAATTTTTCAGCCACCTACAGACTCCCCAGCTCTTATTTATTTGGAGCAGGAAAGAGGTTGGTGGATTACTTATAATTAGCTCCCAGTTTTAAAAGAGAAAACCATAAATATGGACTCACCTGATGATTTTATGATCTATGTTAGGTTACAGAAAATAATTAAAGCGTTTTTGTTTATTTTCATTGATAATTTTTTGAGGGCGATACATCTTTTTTTTTTCTTGCTAAGTCATATACACATGGATCATGTATACATTAATGCATTTATGGGGTACAATGTGCTGATTTTATATATAATTTGGAATGCTTGGGTCAAACTAGTTAATATAGGGTTTCACCTCATTTACTTAATTATTGTGTTAAGACATTTACAATCTATACTTAGTAGATTTGACATGTATCCTTGCAATATGCTCTCTAGGTCCGGTGGTGCCACCATTTACCCTCCCTCCATCAAGCCATCTCCAGGTTGAAGTCCAGGCTTCCACTTGCATGTCTCGGAGGAGAAAATGATTTCTCTCCTTCTGCCTTTCTCATTTCTTCTGCTGCAAAACCATGCAGCACTTTGCATTATAAAATGCATCTTCCCATTCAGGTTTTCCTCAGTGTCCAAAGATGATGCTCTTCCCCTCTCTCCTGAATTTCTGTCCCTCCCATTGCTCACAAGGTGAGTGATGAGCTTTCTCCTGCCAGAAAGATGCGTCTGCACTTTTTCTCCACTCTCCTTGTCTAATGAGTAAAGGACATAGCTGTTCACAACTGTCAGAAGAATAATTGTTTCCGCCATTCGTAAGTCCTCCTTGTAAATCCACAACATCCACAGTACCGATCATCTCTGCCCACTCTTCCCATAAACTTTGTGTGTTCGAAACAACTGTTGGTTTTTCACATTGAACTGGTTGTTTCTTCATATAACCAGTGATCAACTGTGTTTCAGGGCCCAAGGATGGACTCAGCATTGTCACTAACCTCTTTGCATGGAATGAGAGACACACACGCACAGAAGGAAACGTGTTGCACGTCTTCTGACACTGGAGCTGGAGGTGGTCACCATGGATCTTTTATTAGAACGGGAAAATCATTATGTTGCACAAGGTCTGACATGGGATTGGTAAATGTATCTATTTTAAAAAACTAGCAGAATTAGAGGATTACAGAGGTTTAAAAAAGAGCATCCAGAATAAGACAAGTTTCACATGTCCACAAACGTTTTGAAAACAAGATAGATGTAAGATACATATTATAATACATCCCATAGAAAGGCCTTTAGAGAAACCAATATTCTCCAACCATTGGTTATCTGGGCCTGAGCAGTCGGAGGCATTTTATTCTTTATTATCTGTTTTATAAAGGGTACTCTACCCAGGGTGGCAAAGTGATTCTCGGGAAAAAAAAAAAAAAAGATTTTCAAAAAAAGTTCTGCAAAGATTGGTTTGCGTAATTTTTATTGTACATAAAACCCCACCTCAAACCCAAGGCAAGCCAAATAACCAAGGGATGATGAATATTACTCAATGAGGAGGCATTGTGTGTGACAAAAAATGCAGCCTGTGGCACCACAGTGGTGGCACACAGGCTGGAGGTGGAGGAAGCCCCTACTTATGCTAACTCCTGAATCACTAAAAAACTTTGCTCTGTTTTGGTACAAACCAAGGTCAGGAGCGCTGTGGTGTGGCTGAATAGTCTCCCATTCTGGCCGAGGGCTGACGTCTAAGCAGGAGGACACTGTGTTTCTCTATTAAGAAATCTGGGGCACGGTAACCAGGCCCTAGCACAAATGATGTGCTGTACTGTTTCTGATTGATATCAAGATTTTCCATGCAAGGCCGGGCACGGTGGCTGATGCCTGGAATCCCAGCACTGTGGGAAGCCGAGGCGGGTGGATCACTTCAGCTCAGGAGTTTGAGCCTGAGCAAGAGCAAGAGCCCCATCTCTAAAAATAGCTGAACATTGTGGTGGGCGCCTGTAGTGCCAGCTACTCGAGAGGCTGAGACAAGAGGATCTCTTGAGCCCAAGAGTTTGAGGTTGCTGTGAGCGATGACACCAGGGCACGTTGATATCCGGGTGGCAAAGTGAAACTCTGTCTCAAAAAAAAAAAAAAAGTAAATAAAAAGGATTCATCGTGCAAATCCCAATTCTGAGAAAGACGAGGGGGAAAGGTCAGAGATCTTTCAGGTATGGAACAATGGGAAATAAAGATTGTTCTCAAATTCTAAATGAACAGTGATATAGACACCTGGCAAAACACTTAAAGGTATGTTGAGTATTTATCAAAATAGGAAAGCACAGGATGGGGCTGGAACACTGAGCCGTGGAGAAATGGAGACAAAGGAGCTGGCACAGCATGATGGGCATAGAAGGTTGCTCTGATGCTGGCAAGGAAACTGAGAAAAACAGAACATAGCTCCGCAGGACAAGCCTGCTGCTCAGGAAAGGGTGGGAGTCCACACACAAGATCAGAGCCAAGGTCTATGAGACTAGAGGACAGGAGAGAGTCAATCTCAGCATTTTTCCTTTGGAAGCTGCTGCTTAGAAAGATAGAAATAAAGATCTTGATATCTGTTTTCTGTAGAAATCAAATACATTCCTACCTCAGCAAGCTAATTCCTTCTCCAAAGATGTGTTTGTGATTCTGCGGAAATAGCCTAGTTCTATGATATAATGCCTGGTAGGAACTCTAGCCTTTTCTCCATAAAGGTCAGTTTCTCACTAGCTGTTCTTCTTGTACGGAAACAAAGATCTAATGATTATTCCGAGAAAAAATAATTGTCTATATTTGTTACTTTAAGCATTTTGCCAAAAGAAACCATTTCTCCTTTCAACTAAGAATGTGATCGTAATTAAAAAGCGCAAGTTATTATTTCTGGTAGAAATTTACTTTTTAAAATGAGTCTATAATTCTGTGCATTTATGGACATCATGTTTTGATAGGTCATGGCAGCAAGAACATCACTATTATATCAGAAAGAAGCCCTTTGGGATCGGGAGCAGTGGCTCATGCCTGTAATCCCAGCACTCTGGGAGGCCGAGGCGGGTGGATCACTTGAGCTCATGAGTTTGAGACCAGCCTGAGTAAGAGTGAGAACCACCTGTAAAAAAGAAAATAGCCAGGCATTGTGGCGGGTGCCTGTAGTCCCAGCTACTTGGGAGGCTGAGGCAAGAGAATTGCTTGAGCCCAAGAGTTTGAGGTTTCTGTGAGCTATGATGCCACAGCAATCTACTGAGGGTGACCAAGTGAGGCTCTGTCTCAAAACCAAAATAAAAATAAAAAAGAAGCCCTTTGTCTGGACTTTGCTCCTCTACTCAGGGATTGATATTAACCTTGTGTTAATGGTAGGGTAATTTATTTATTTTGGCTGACATTGTGGGCTTAAAAATATGTTTCATTAACATATGTTTGCAGAAATCATATTTGAATTGTATTCATCTTGAAAGAATAATGCCTTTTGTTTCTAAATCAAGAAAGTTAAAGTGCATAAAAAAAGTCACTGTGCTATTTGAATCTGATATTTTATTTTTTATTTTATTTTATTTTATTTTATTTTATGTTTTTTTTTTACTCTGTTACCCTGGGTAGAGTGCTGTGGCATCATAGCTCACAGCAACCTCAAACTCTTCGGCTTGAACAATCCTCTTGCCTCAGCTTCCTGAGTAGCTGTGATCATAAGGGTTGGCCACTATTCCTGGCTAGTTTTTCTATTTTCAATAGAGACGGTGTCTAACTCTTGCTCAGGCTGGTCTCGAACTGCTGAGCTCAAGCAATCCACCCACCTCGGCCTCTCAGAGTGCTAGAATTACAGGTGTGAGCCACCACACCCAGCTATGAATCTGATATTTTCATCACCTAAGATAAAGAAATCAAGATTCCGTTTTCCTGAAAAATATAATTTGTAGATGACTTTATTGTTTATTTTCCATCCCAGCGTACGCTAGAAGTTTTACAGAAATCTTCAGACCAAGGGAGTTACTGAAGTTCATGCTACTAGGTGAAGGCCAGAAATGTTCCTTCCCATAGGTTTTACCCCACTTGAAAAGTAGATGAGTTTATGACCTTAACATAATTACCTGAATAAGGGATGTTATCTCACCGAGGGGGATTGTGTGGGGAAAGAGTTGTCAAATGCTGAAAACTCAGGTATTAAAAAAAAGTAATGTGATACATGGAAAAGGGGCAAAAATGGTAATCTTGGCTCTATGAATAGGAATGACCTAAGAGATGACCTTATTTGTCCCTTAGGATGAGAATCAATATACTGGCTAGAAGCTCGCTCTGCCAATAGTTGTATCCTTTTTCAGTCTCTCCAGATAGTTTCAGATTCAGGTGACATATATTTCCTTCAAATATTTCCTTTTTCCCCAAACAGTTTATTTCCATTTAAAAAACCCAGGCTGACTTTAAAAAGCCTCCTATGAGAATTAACTTGCGTGTGATATATTCAACAACTCAGGAAACATGAAAGTGCCATATGCATGCTTAACCTTACAACAGGGGAACATAAATATACCTTAAAATAAAGATGTAAAAGGAAATGCTAAATATTCATCAGAGTGTAACAATAATAAGAATGAAGACATATTAGCGTTACATGTATAATTCTTTTAAGTTGAGTAATCATTCCATATAAGAAACTAATTTTACAAATCCTCTTTCTAAATTTTTTTTTTTTTTGAGACACAGTCTCACTTTGTCACCCTTCGTAGAGTGCCCTGGCATTTTAGCTCACAGGAACTTTGAACTCTAGAGCTCAAGCGATCCCCTTGCCTCAGCCTCCCAAGTAGCAGGCACCCACCACAACATTAGGCTATTTTTGTAGATGGGGTCTTGCTGTTGCCCAGGCTGTTCTTGAACTCCTGAGCTCAAGCCATCCACCAGCCTCCGCCTCCCAGATTACAGGCATGAGCCACTGCACCCACTGGGCCTTGCTCTGTCTAATCTAATGCTCTTCCTCCCCAGGATCACTTTGAAGTGAGTTAAGAAACTGTTGAAAAGGTTGTTAATATAAATGTATATACTCTATTACTTACATGTGTATTAAAAGGCAGACAACGGAATTCACGAAAAGTCAGAGCTAAAATTATCCTTAGACATCATCTAGTATATTTTCTGTCAACTAGTTTGTGACAGAGGCAAGGATAAAATTTAGGTCTTTCAACTTCTAGATCTTTGCTCCTTTTATAACACTGACTTCTTCGTTATGCCTATTTAAATTTTTCATTTGCTCAGAAAGTTAGTAATTTCACCAATGCTCTTTTTAAATTTTATCCTTGGGGATGAATTTCTAAAATTTGGGGGATATCATGTACTAGCGTCTATGGGAAGAGATCATTTCATAATGTATATTATACATCATTTGTAAGGCTAAGAAATAGTTTTCTTTACCGCAAACATAAGTTAGAAATGTTTACTAGGAAAGTCTCTACTTTTTACTCTGAAAACATTTTGTTTTCTTTTATGAATTTTATAAACTTTTATTTCTTGCTGGTGATTTTGAGCCCATTTATAAATCAAATATTAAATTACCAAACTTGTACTCATTCAAAGTTTTGGTAGTACAACTTTAAGGAGAATCTAAAGTCCTTTCTTTGTCATCGTCTTATTCAGATCATGATAAATATTTCATTCCCAATCTAATGGATTTGGCTTGGAGGTGCCTTACATGCCCATATTATAATGTTCGGGTTTGGTTTGTTTTAAAAATTTATAGCAGTTCCAAGCAGAAGTTAGATCTGTTCTCACAACTGCCAATACCGCAAGCCATTTTCTATAAACATCTTTACAAAAAAAAAAGAAAGAAAGAAAGAAAGAAATCAAACACACATTACCCCAAAACCAGAGACACAGCTGTTTCTGGTTCTGATCTTAAGAGACATCAACTTTTGCTTAGCAAAATGCAAGTAAGAAGGGAATTTATGATAAAGTCTGCTAACCTGTTCCAAGCAGTTCTGCCTGAGGATGGAAAGAAGGGAAGAGGAAGCCTCTGACATCACTTTCTTACTTAATTTAAAACTTACTTCCTAGCAAAGATGAGAAAGTAGAAGCAGTGAGAGAATCCAAAATAAGATAAAGTCCCATTTATTTTGTCTTTCTTATTTAAAAAATATAAGACCTTTGAGTTAAATATATGCTGACCATATGACCTAGCAATTTCATTTCTGGGTATTCATCCAAGAGAACTAAAACATATGTCCATGTAAAGACTTCTACACAGGTTTCATTTTATTCCTAAAATCCTCCAAACTGGAATCAACCCAAATGTCCATTAGTGAAGCACAGTATAGCCATACAATAAAATGCTAGTCAATAAAAAAGGAACAAACTACTGATAAGTAACACACTATGGCTGAATCTCAACATTATGCTGAACAAAAGAAGCCAGAGCCAAAAGAATAAATAAAGTATGCTTCCATTTCTATGAAGTTCAAGAACAGGCAAAATTACTCTATGGCAGAAAAACATCAAAATAGTGGTTTCCAGGGACCGGGAGTGGGGGGATTGACTGCAAAGAAACTCTTGAGGTGCTGCTAGGTTACGACTGGGAGGAGAGGTCACAAGAGTGTGCATGAGGTTTCTGGATCTTGGCACTATTAACGTTTGGGGCTGGATAATTCTTTCCGGAGGGGGGCTGCCCTGTACATTATAGGATGTTTAGCATTACCTTGGCCTCTGCACATTAGATTCCAGTAGTGCACCCCTTTTCTCAGCTGCAACAACCAAACTTGTCTCCAGAAATGGCAAAATCTCCCCCAGCTGAGAACTACTGGTGCAATTCATTAATCCTGTTCATGGAACTGCACACTTCAGATGGGCACATTCATATTACTGTATGTAATTTATAGCTCAATAAAATAAATGAAAATAAGCCCTTTGTGGCATAAAGAGTAACTTTATAGTGGATAAATCTAACAAACACCATCTTGGCTAGGTGATCAAGGTCAACATCAGTAGTGATCAGTCGTATAAATGGTGTGTACTCTTGATGTGATATGAAGAGAATGACACTTTACCTCTGTGATCTTCCTTCCCAAAGCACATAACCCCAGTCTAATTATGAGAAAAGCATCAGACAAATCTCAATAGAGGGGCATTCTACAAGATACATAAGTAGCACTCTTCAAAACTGTCAAAGTCATCAAAAACAAAGAAACGATCACAACCATGAGAAGCCTAAGAAGACATGATCACTAAGTGTGATTTGATATCCTAGATGGGATCTTGGGACAGAAAAAGGCAGTAAGGCAAAAAAGTAAGGCAATCTGAATAAAGTAGGGACTTCAGTTAATAATAGTGTATTGATATTGGTTCATAAATTATGACAAATGTACCACACTGATGTAAGATGTTAATAACAGGAGAAGCTGTGCATGGGATATATATCCATCACATTTTTACAATGGGGAAAAAGTTACAGTTGGACAGAAGGAATAAGTTCTAATGTTCTATTGTACAGTACATTGACCACAGTTAACTATAATACATTGTATGTTTTCAAAAAGCTATAAGAAGGATTTTGAATATTTTTTTTTACAGTAGCCTTTTTATTTTTAATACCTAGTATGCCATGAATTCATAGGGAAAAGGTTCTAGCAGTTAAGGGAGGTGCCTTTCCATTGAATGTGACAAAGCTTGCTATGCCTATTATGCCATGAATTCATGGGGAATAGATTCCAGAGTCTTATGTTCCTGTTCCATTGGTTCTCTTGGTTCTCCTGTGTGCTATGCTGTATGCCTATTATGCCATGAATTCACAGAGATTGAGTTCCAGAGCTCAGGCTCCTTTCCATTGGTTCTCAAAGAGTGAGCTTCTCTGGGTGGAGCAGTCTGGGGCTTCAGTTGAACCAGGTGCTTTTCTCTCTGGCTTCCTTCTTCTTCTGATCATCTTCCTTCATGCATTTTAGGAAGCTATCCCAGCTCTTAGAGGGCTTAATATGCTCAATATGAAGATTAATCCTCTTGGCAAGAATCTTGCCCTTAACTTGTTTCCAACAATGCCAACAGCATGCTGGGTAGCATTGTAGACTCTTCCAGTTTTGCCATGGTGACATCTGTGTGGCAGGCCTTTTTGGACAGTAACCCATTCCCTTGATGTCTACAAGATCACCTTTCTTGTAGATTCGCATATATGTGGCCAAAGAAATAATTCCATGTTTTCTAAAAGGCCTAGAGAAGGCATATCGGGTGCCTCTGTTCTTTTCCTTCATATTTGTCATTTTGGTGACTTACTGGAAGATGATGTCTCCAGCCGAAAGGCGATTTTGTATATTCTTACCGCAAAAATCATAGATATTTGAGGTGATGACTATGCTAACTGACTACCTGATTTGATCATTATGCATATATCAAAACACCATGCTGACCTCTATACGTATAATTATTATCTGTTAATTAAAAACAAAAGCTAAAAAGAAAAAGTAATTCACAGGCTTGTGGGTTTTGCTCTTTATTTCTTGTTTTGTTTACTTTAGTTTTTAAAACAGCTAGCCACAAACATAACAAAAGCTTTTCTTAAACCATTGCCATCCACTCCTAGCTAGACTTTTCATCTCATGAATCACGTTAGCACCTGATTTAGACATGTTGGGGCTGAGTAGGATTTAAATCAATTCAATAAAAATTTATTGAGCACTTAACTACATGCTAGACACTGAACTAGTTATTGAGGATATGAAGATAAATGAAATCTGGTTCTTGCTCTCCAGGAGCTCAGATTCTCAGAGAAGGGCATCATCTGGTATAATGGTGGCATTTTTTATTACAAAGAACATCAAGACAGAAGATACCGTATAATGGGAGAGACTTTTTGTCTCCCACAAAACAATGGTAATGATTCTAGTCTGAAAAGGGGCTCAAGTTCGGAGGACTGTGATCAAGGATAATTTGAAGGAGAGGGCAATACTGGGCAATGGGAAGGAGGTCTCTTTCTCCACATGCTCCCTTTGCTCTCATTGCTCTTACTATGTTGGCCTATGAGAGTGGTTGGGAGAGTTTTGTGAATTGTGACATTTGCTTCTTGTTGTATTAAGAGCCGAAAAACAATGGTTCTGCCATATAGGCTTCCTGCTCTATTGACCTCCAAATTTCCCTACAGCCGCGCTTATACTCACATCTCCCCATCTAGACCAAGCTGTGGAAGTTTGGGGCCAGATATGGAGCAAATCGTCAAAACTCTCCATTTCCTTATCTGCAAAGTAAGAAAAAAATTCAAATCTCAGTGGATGGTTGGGGTAGGGTAAAAAAAAAAAAAAAAAACCATCTTCATCAATGCTTAGGTGTTTCGTGGATATTTGTCATTTTTACTATCCAGATCTCTTTCTTGCCCAGGGACCTACACGGAACCTTTTATCCTGTGCTTCTTTGCAATTTCAGAAAATGACCTATCACAAGGGAGCTGGTGTAGCCTGGCACTTAAGAACAAACTCTGCAGTCAGGGAGACCCTGCGTTTAAATCTCAGCTTGACTATTTCCCAGCTATGTAGATGGAAACAGTGCTTCCCTTGGAGGTTCCTGTGAGGATTAGATGAAGTAATGTACACTCAAGTGCCAAGCATAGTGCCCGGTGGCGGGGAACATCTGCTAATGAAAGTTGACATTTTTATCCCCTTTCTTCATCTATGTTCTGCTAGAATGTAAGCTCCACATAGACAGGAATTAGACTTTTTTAATTAATTAATTAATTAATTAATTAATATATATTTTTTGAAAAATAAAAACTCAAGTGTTTTTATTTGAAGTCACAATTCATAACGACACAATCTGCATGATGCCTACTATGACTACTTGCCTTAGTAGAAAAAAAAGCTATTAAATGGAACTCAGCCCACTAGTGCTTAATTAAAGAGCTTTTCCTACAGCACTTATTTTGTTTGTTTGTTTCTTTGAGACAGAGCCTCAAGCTGTCACCCTGGGTAGAGTGCCATGGCATCACAGCTCACAGCAACCTCCAACTCCTGGGCTTAAGAGAGTCTCTTGCCTCCACTTCCCAAGTCGCTGGGACTATAGCTGCCCGCCACAACGCCTGGCCATTTTTTGGTTACAGTCGTCATTGTTTGGTTCAGTAGTCATTGTTCGGCGGGCCCGGGCTGGATTCGAACCTGCCAGCTTAGGTGTATGTGGCTGGCGCCTTAGCCGCTTGAGCCACAGGTGCCGAGCCTGCAGCACTTTATTATTGCTTCTAGTTGCTGGTTGAAAAGTGGAGAAACAACCCTCTTTGGGGTTAGGGCAAATTTGCTGCTCTGAGTTGATACATCTGGATCAGAACTTGACTATCTAGAGGAATTTTCTTTTTAATTTATTTTTTGTCTAAATATTTTTTATGCAACTTTGTTTCTTTTTTAACTCTTTATTAAATCATAACTGTGTACATTAATGCATTTATGAGGTACAATGTGCTGATTTGATATACAATGTGGAATGCTTACATCTAACTGATTAACATTATTATCTCCTTGCTTACTTATTTGTTGTGGTAAGACACTCATACTCTGTTCTTAATAGTTTAGAAATGGATCATTGTGTTATGCATATTAGGTTAGGTCCCCCAAAATACCCCCCCTCCTCCTTGCCTCCCCTCTCCCCTCCCCTCTCCTTCTTCTTCCCTTCTTCTTTCTGGACTATAGTCACATTTTACCATTCCTATGAATGTGTAGGTGATTGTATACTGATTTCATAGTAGTATTGAACACATTGGAAACTTTCTCCCCCATTCTTGAGATATTTTACGAAGAAAGATATGTTCTGGCTCCATTCTGGTAAACATAAAAGATGTGAAGTCTCCATCTTTTTTATGGATGCATAGTATTCCATGGTGTACGTATACCACAATCTGATAATGCATTTGTGGGTTGATGGGCACTTGGGCTACTGCCATGACTTGGCAATTATGAATTGGGCTGCAGTAAACATTCTGGTGCAAATGTCTTTGTTATAAAATGATTTTTGATCAGCTGGGTAAATACCTAATAGAGGGATTGCAGGATCCAACAGTATGACAAACCTATCAAAAACATTCATTGAGGGAAAGATTCCCCATTGCTGGGTGAACTGGCTGGTGACCTGTGGAAGAATGAAACTGGAATTCGAGTCTTTAAAAAATCTTATTCACTAATGTATTCTAAGTATCTGGAACAGTGGCTAGCCTAAGGGAGTACTTTCTAAATATTTATCAAAAGACTGAATGGACCTGTGGGTTTCACTCCAGGCTCTATCTGCCACACATAGCACAGAAGATACTGTGGTAAGGATGGAAAACTCTGTGGCTCAAGAATATCTATGTGAGTTTCTAACATTTTAATAGTTCCATTGCCCCAGACAGGCAGGTAATCCATCCAACATCCTCAGTTGTGGGGTCTTAAACTTGGCCACACTTTTTAAAACCCTTTTTTCCGTAGAGAGATGAGGTCTGTGTCTCCTCCCCTTGAATCTGGACAGGCTCTGTGACTGCTTAGACTAATAGAATATAGTGGAAACAAAATCGTGCCACTTTTCAGGCACAGACCTTCAGAGAATGGTAGTTTCTCTTTCCTGTCTCTTGGACATCAGCCACCATTTAAGAAGTGGGACTGTCCTGAGACCACCGTGCTGTGAGAGGTGCTCAAGCAACGTGGGGAGGCCTTGAAGAATGATGTGCCACATGGAGAGAAGAGACAACCGGACCACTGTCTATGGAGAAAGAAATGATAAACTGCGTGGAGACTATGAAACTTGTTTTTTTTTAAGTTTTGACCTTCACTTTAATTTTAATTGAAGCTTACAATAAAATTTAATTTTGATTAGTCATACTAGATAAAAAATAGTTACATCTATTCTCTTCTCATATTATATACCTTACAAATCCTGTCTAGGATTCTGCTCTGTCCTCAACGACCAAAAATTCGTAATTAGAAAAATGAAACTTGATTGCACTAAAGTGCACAGTTATGATTTAATAAAAAAAAAAAAAAAGAAACTTGATTTTAAAGTGGTCAATTATTTATTTTCATCATCTCTTTCCCCTTTGTTTCAGGAAATAAAATTGAATGACCTGCTCCACTTTGAGCAGAGAAGAGAAAGGGGGAACTAGTCTTATCAATGAAATCAGCAAATTCTCCTCTGGGGCAGCAGGGCCTGTCACTCAGTGGGTAGGGCGCCGGCCACATACACCCAGGCTGGGGGGTTTGAACCTGGCCTGGGCCAGCTAAGCAACAATGACAACTATAACAACAACCAAAAAATAGCTGGGCGTTGCGGCAGGTGCCTGTAGTCTCAGCTACTTGGGAGGCTGAGGCAGGAGAATCGCTTAAGCCCAAGAGTTTGAGGTTGCTGTGAGCTGTGTCGCCATGGCACTTTACCCAGGGCAGCATAGTGAAACTCTGTCTCGAAAAAAAAAAAATTCTTGTTTGGGGTGATATTATGAAACAGGTGGGCCCATGAGTTACCATAATTCCTTTAATGGTATAAAGAAATAATGGTTATAATAATAACTTATTATACTAGTAATTATATAATATTATAACAAGTTATAATAATTCCACTGTGGCAGCCAACCATCATGGCAGAGCCTCCTCACCTGGTATTCACATTCTTGTGCAGTTCTTTCCCAAATGAATAGAGCAGATCTGGGTCTCCAGCAGGATAGTGGTTTCTGAGGAGCGAGATTTCTGGGGCTAGATCGTAAAAGACATTGTAGCTTTCATCTTGCTTTTCCTAGATCTCCTGCTCTAGGGGAGGAGAGTTGCCATGTTGTGAGGACACTTGGCCCTATGTGGAAATCCATGAATGGAGATACCCATGTGGCGAACAGCTGAAGCTTCCTGCGGAGAACCAGCATTAATGTGCCAGCTGTGCGAGGGAGCCTGGCAGTAGACCCTCCAGCCTCAATCAGCCCTCATGATGAACACGGTCCTGGCTGCTGACATCTTTGCCACACCCTCATGAGAGACCATGACCCAGAACCACCCAGCTAAGCTGCTTCTGAATTCCTGACTCCAGCTACTCATGAGGCTGAGGCAAGAGAATTGCCTAAGCCCAAGAGCTGGAGGTTGCTGTGAGTTGTGACTCTACAGCACTCTACTGAGGGCGATAAAGTGAGACTCTGTCTCTACAAAAAAAAACACAAAACAAAAAACCCTATCCTAAAATAAACAAACAAAAAAAAAACTATATAAGGTAATAAATGTTAGTTGGAAGTTTTAGAGTCATGCATTCCCCAGCAATGTGTAACTAACCCAGCCACTATCCCCATCCATACTGTATTTATTTTTGTTTCTTTGCTCTTGTGTTTGCTATGTTCCCTCAGGTGTAGCTTATATTTGGAACTCAGTGTTTTAACAGCAAAATTGTTTTCTAGCTCTGTGGTATCTCTGAAGAGTAGGTCACATTTTATTGACCTTTTGTACATCCTTTGGTGGTAGGTACACCTATAATCTTGTAGGCCTTATAAAAGTTAGGCTGTTAGAGATGGTGACACTCATAAGCCAGTCCAAAATTGCCTAATAGAACCATGTTGTATCTGAAACATATCACTGATATTACCATTTCAACTATAAACAAATATATGTGTTCTTAAATAACATTATTTATATGGAGAAATCTATACTGAGACCCAATTCGGCCATGTCTGCAGAACGTGAGTCTCCCAAGCAGACACAGACCTCCAAAGAAAAGGGATGACACAAGAGTGAGAAAAAGAAAAGACTCCTATTTTTAGTAGCTAGCAGTAGAAACTTCTAACATTGTAACTTGGACTCTGCTTTCCCCACCTTCTGCCCAAACAGTTATGGCAGTGACGTCAGGAACTTCTAATGTAGGTTAGCTTAGGAGAAGTTACTTTTCTAGATGAGTGATTCTCTTACCTGTTCGGAATTAATTCTGAACAGGGGAGTAGTCTACTTGTTACAAGGTGGCTTTTAAGATGGACTTCCTCACTTTCCATCTATCCATCTGGCTGTGCTTTAAAAAGTTGAGGAGTGCTTTATAATACATAAAGGGACCAGGTAGAGAGGAGTTCTATAAAGGCCTGCTCCATGCTTATGGGGACCAGGTAGAGAGGAGTTCTATAAAGGCCTGCTCCATGCTTATGGGGCGATAAGAAAATATTTGGTTCAATTCTAAGATTCCATGAAGAGCCTAGCTTGTTCTGGTGTGTTCTCTTCTCTATATAACTTACTGCTTTCCTATTGTTATGAGAATGTAAGAGCTTTATAGGCGAGTGTTGTAGCAGGCACCTGTAGTCACAGCTTCTCCTGTGGCTGAGGCAGGATTGCTTGAGGCCAGGAATTTGAGGTTGCTGTGAGCTAGGCTGAGGCCAGGGCACTCAAGCCTGGGCAACAGAGTGAGACTTTGTCTCAAAAGAAATAAAGAGAGAGAAAAAAGAAAAGAAAAGAGAAAGGGAGAAAGGAAGGAAGGAGAGAGAGATAGAGAAAGAAAGAAAGAAAAAGAGAGAGAAAGAAAGAAAGAAAGAAAGAAAGAAAGAAAGAAAGAAAGAAAGAAAGAAAGAAAGAAAGAAAGAAAGAAAGAAAGAAAGAAAACTTTAATAAGATAAGGTTGGGGTTAATTTCACCGAGTATAAGCACTTCTTGTTAGCTGGGGGCAAAGAATACAAAAATGAATTTCAGAACTAGCAATGTGTTGTTATCATTTGGAAGACTTTTAATAGCAACGATCTCCCCTGAATTTCTACACCTGATCACACGACCTCAAAAATATTTGGTTCAATTCTTAGATTCTATGAAGAGTCCAGCTGGTATGTTTCCTTCTCTGTATAACATACTGCATTCTCATCATCATGAGAATGGAGGAGCTTTAATAGCTGTTGTCTTTATTTTTGTTGTCTTGTGGGGATGCTGTTACAGTAACGCAAGTTGATTCTATTTTTCTACATCTTCTTTCTGTTCCTATAATTTCATAAGGCAAATTTATGCCCAACTTGAGCATCTCATGTCTATGTAGAGAAGAAGTAGTTAACTATGTTTGCATCAAAATAAGTTCAACAGTCCTGGCACAGGTGGCTCACACCTATAATCCTAGCACTCTGGGAGGCTGAGGTGGGTGGATGGCTTGGGCTCAGAAGTTCAAGAGCAGCCTGAGCAAGGGCGAGACCCATCTCTACTAAAACTAGAAAAATCAGCTGGGCGTGAGGTGAATGCCTGTAGTCTCAGCAACTTGGAAGGAGGAGGTAAGAGGATAACTTGAGCCCAAGAGTTTGAGGTTGCTGTGAGCTATGACAACACAACACTCTACCCAGGGCAACAGAGTGAGACTCTGTCTCAAAAAAAAAAAAGTTCAGTTAAGACTGAGCAAGAGCATCAATAGAGGTTAAAAGTAACTCCAGTTCATAGACTAGGAACAGAATGAGAAGTGAGATAATTTATAGCCAACTGGCAGCTGCAAGGGTAGTGGATTGATAAGGCCATGGTCACAGACCTTTAATTTATGGCTCTACGATCTGTATAGAAACCGTGTTTAAATAAGAATGAATGGTTTTGGCATAGAGCTCAGTGTGTCTGTGTGATCGAGTCACAGAGAAAGACACAGAAAAAACAAAATTTAAATTTTACAGTTGATGTTGCTCAGTATCCTACTGGTTGAGAATGTCTTCTCTGCCATGGCTTAATGAACACCTTATCTTTATGACTCAAGTGGAGAAGCTTCTACAACAATGTGGTAACAACAGGACCACAAACCTCAACCTAATAATTATCCATTGCTGGCATGTTCAGGTCAAGTCTCTGAAGCAAGCGAGAAAACAATCATAAAAATGATCTGCCTGCATTCATGTCTATTTGGCTTCTGCCATGTGTCCACATTTCTTCCACTGTATTCAGGGTATAGGTGCCAGAGGTCCTGACTTTTCAGGTGTCTCCCATGTGGCACGCCTGCAATGTTTCAGACTGAGCATCCTGATGTGCTTAATCTGGCTCTGTTGTTAAGGTCACCACGTGGATCTTTGCCATGTGATAAATGAAGAAGGCTGAATAGCCTCATGAGCACCAGAAGGTGCCTGACACCTGCTAGTTAGAAGGAATAGAGAGGAGGCATCTGGTCTCCTCTCACAAGCCATGCAGTAAAAGGCAGGGTTAGATTAAAAAAATCCAACTTGATCCATCTGCATGCTGCTGTGCTCATAGATAAAGGTGCAAAAAGGAAAACAAAGGAACAAACATTACTCTGGGAACACAGCAAAGTAAGTGTGGTGGTGCTCCCAGAGCCAGACCACAGCAAGCCAAACACTTTTACTGTTGTGTAAGTCCATGTTTATCTCTGTGGGACATGGATGCCTCTTGGATATCATGTTAACCTCTTTTTTTTTTTTTTTTTTTCATTTCAGTCCCATTATCTGAAAAACTTAGTGTTTTTCTCTCTTTTTTTTTTTGTTGTGTAAACTGAGTTGCACCACCAATGTTTTTCATTTGCATTTATTTAAACACAGTTCTCAAAACATTTGAGTGAAATTGGGCTTCCTTTGGTAAGCAAAGGACCTGAAAATATTTAAAAAATGAACAGGGAAAGTCTTCAGTTCATCCATGACACAGGTGTAGTGTTCCCTTCTCTTATCCCACACTTTGAATGAAGCACCCAGTTTTTTCATATGCTCTAAAAGCTGGAACAAGAGTACATTTGTGGTGGAATGTATTGTCACTTGCCGTTTGAAATACCATTATACCCTTTGAACAGTTTTAAGAAATAGCCTTCGAAGGCATATATTGTGGAACTCTTCTTACTCCCTGCTATATATTTTATTACAGATTACATAGAGGCTGACAATAATATAAGCATTAAGCATTTGTTGTATTGAAAGATTTTTAGTTCTAATACTAGCAGTACAGAGTTACAGAGCATAATTTTTAACACTTAATTGCAGGTATATTAAGTATGGTATGTTTCATGGACTGGAGAAAATGGCCATCTTGTCTTTAAATTTACTACTGACAACAAAATCTGAACAGTTCTGCTAAGCACTGATATGTTAGAAAGAAAAGTAAAAATCAAACTGTTTATTGTTGCTTTTTGCCATTTGGTAGCATTTTACACAGGCTTCGATCTTCAGTATACCCTGGATTCAGTAAAAAAAAACCTGTTAAAGTAAGTTTTGTACAATAGAAACTTCTTAGCAGTCAAAATTTAGACTGTAAAAAGATACATGCAAAACATACTTCCCTGAAAACACTTAACTTTGAACAAAGCATGGAACTACACAAGCACAGAATGAAAACAGCATTTCAACTCCACCAAAAGTAGTCATCATAAAAGGTGTAGAAGTCACCCAACTTCACTAGGCACTGTTCACTTTTTAAATGAGACAATAAAAAATATTGTCCACAAACAATATCCCAGCTGTAGGGTAGGTTTCAGAAAGTCTTCAGCTTCATGCTTCAATAGCGACCAGGTGAATACGATGGAGATCTGGAAAGTGATCTGTATCCTCCACGACTATAGTAAGGAGAAGGTGATCGCCTTCTGTAAATCTGATCGCTGTCTTGTGCAGCTCTCCGTCCTCTTCCCCCCCCCCACCTCCTCCCCTGTAGGACCTGCTATGGTCTTCTCAATGATGCCCTCTGCCGTAATAATCCCGATGGGGTCAACTGCCATAGGTAGGTCTCCCATGTAAATTCCTGGTGTTGGGGTACGTGGCCTTTTTGTTATAGAGAAATCAACTCTGATCCTACGATCATCAAGCTCCATTCCATTGGCACGTTCCTTGGC
>CAUYON010008657.1:0-41063 GCA_963573935.1 Arctocebus calabarensis
ACTATGAAACTCTAAGAAAAGAAATAGCTGAAGATGTTAACAAATGGAAAAACATACCATGCTCATGGCTGGGAAGAATCAACATTGTTAAAATGTCCATACTACCCAAAGCAATCTACAGATTTAATGCAATCCCTATTAAAGCACTGTTGTCATACTTTAAAGATCTTGAAAAAATAGTACTTAGTTTTATATGGAATCAGAAAAAAACTCGAATAGCAAATACATTACTCAGAAATAAGAACAAATCCAGAGGCATCATGTTACCTACTTCAGGCTATACTATATATCTATAGTGATCAAAACAGCTGGGTACTGGCACAAAAACAGAGAGGCAGATTTGTGGAATAGAATAGAGAACCAAGAGATGAACCCAGTTACTTATTGTCATTTGATCTTCAACAAGCCTATCAAAAATATTCAGTGAGGGAAAGGCTCCCTATTTAACAATTGGTGCTGGGGGAACCGGCTGGAGACCTGTGGAAGACTGAAACTGGACCGTCACCTTTCACCACTGACAAAAATTGATTCTCACTGTATAAAAGATTTAAACTTAAGACATGAAACTATAAAAATACTAGAAAAGAGTGTGGGGAAAACATTTGAAAAAATTGGCCTGGGATAATATTTTATGTGGAGGACACCCTCTCCCCCCACTGGTAATTGAAGCAACACCAAAAATACATTACTGGGATCTGATCACACTAAAAAACTTTTGCACAGCCAAGAGCACAGTAAGTAAAGGAAACAGACAACCTTCAGAATGGGAGAAAATTTTTGCAGGTTATGCTTCCGACAAAGGTCTGATAACTAGAATCTACTGAAAACTGTAATTAATCAATAATAAAAGAACAAATAACTAATTTTCTTTCTTTCTTTCTTTTTCTCTTCCTTCCTTCCTTCCTTCCTTTCTTCTCTCTCTCTCTCTTTCTTTCTTTCTTTCCAGACAGAGTTTCACTTTGTTGCCCTCAGTAGAGTGCTGTGGTGTCACAGCTCACAGCGACCTCCAGCTCTTGGGTTTAGGTGATTCTCTTTCCTCAGCTTCCCAAGTAGCTGGGGCTATAGGCACCTGCCACAATGCTATTTTTTTGTTGCTGTTTGGCCTGGGCTGGGTTTGAACCTGCCACTCTCAGTATATGGAGCGGTGCCCTACTCACTGGGCCACAGGCTTCGCCCAATAACCCCATTTCTATGTGGGCAAGAGACTTGAACAGAAGCTTCTCTGATGAAGATAAGCACATGGCCTACAAACACATGAAAAAATGCTCATCATCCTTAATCATCAGATAAATGCAAGTCAAGACCACTTGGAGATATCATCTAACTCCAGTAAGATTATCCCACATCACAAAATCCCAAAGCTATCGATGTTGGTGTGGATGTGAAGAAAAGGGAATGCTTCTACACTGCTAGTAGGAATGCAAGCTAATATGACCTTTTGGGACAGAAGTTTAGAGAACACTCAAGGAACTAAAAGTAGACCTACCATTCGATCCTGCAATTCCTCTATTAGGTATATATCCAGATGATCAAACATTATTTTACAACAAAGACATTTGCACCAGAATATTTATTGCAGCCCAATTTATAATAGCCAAGACATGGTAACAGCCCAATCGACCCATGAATGCATTAACAAATGGTGGTATATGTACACCATGGATTGCTATGAAGCTATACAAAAGACAGAGACTTCACATCTTTTATGTTTACCTGGATGGAGCTAGAACATATTCTTTGTAGAGTATCTGAAGAATGGAAAAAAAGTATCCTATGTACTCAATATTACTATGAAATCAATATTTAATCACCTACACACTCATATGAATGCCAAAACATTACTATAGTCCAGAAAGTGGAAGGGAAGAGAAGAAGGAAGGGGGTACATGGGAGGAGGGAGGATTTGGAGGGGCCCTTACCTAATGTGCATGATGCAGTGGTACATTTCAAAACTATTAAGTAATGAGTATACTTGTGATGGATGCGTGACTTAGTTCAATGTAAACATTTCACATGGTATATCAAAGCAGTACCCTGAACCCTATAAATGTATAAATGTACAGAGTTAGGATTTAATGAAAATAATAACAATAAAATGAAGTAAAAATTAAAAGAAACGTTCTCCAAATATAGGTTAAAGTAGGGAACAGAAGGTTTCAGAATTTGTTGCACAGAGGTAATCAATTCAATACCAACTTTCATTAGAAACTTAAGAAGCTAGATGCTATTCTAAAGATTAGTAATTATAGTTGGGGTTCGGTAGGAAGTAAGGTGTTTCTCTTCTCAGCTCTCTGAGTGAGACTTGCCCAAATTCAAGCTTCTCCTGAACTCACTTTCTTGAATCTCAGTACTAGCCAACATTCCTCTGTGCACAGGACTCTGCTCACAGAAACAGTGCTCCGGTAGTAATTCATATTCCTTTCTAAATGTAAGTTTTAGTTCGGGGTAAGAATAAGCAAAGATTTGCCAGTCAGGATCCCTATCCTGTATTGCATGGCTGTAACTTTGTAACCTCTATTGGAAATTTTCCCTGAGATTTCTCATGAGCATAACTTTTCCTGACAGCTCCAGGTAGATTTTGAGTCTATTTATTTGTCCAAACGGTAGCTTCTCAAAATTTAGTATGCATATTGAAGGTCTATTCAAATGCAGATACTTTCAATTACAGAGACTTTTATTTACCTTCTTGAATTTTGGTGCATTAAATATTCACTCATTTAGTGAAACTTAGATGGAATCATGAATTAAAAAAAACAAAAACAAAAGTACCTCTTTGCATTCTCAGGGAAAAATTTCACCATTGGAAAAGTAGTATTGGCTTTTCAATAATTGTAGACCTTTTGAAGATACTCCACTTGAAATCCTCAGCAGCACTTTTGAATTGTTTAAGTGGGTTTTAAAAATGAACTTACTCAATTTTATTTATATGCTATTATCTGCATATAACACTAAATTTTGTAAATTCGAGGATATTGTATCTTTTAAAATTCCTTTTGAAAAATGCTGCTAACATGGGAAAAGAAGACCTTAAAATTATGCCTGTGTAAAAACAAATAGCATTACAGTATTTTCCTGAGAGTATGCCCAGACAAGTGTTTACACCCTTGTTTTGCTGCACCTGAAATTGAGTTTGGATCGGCATTTGGGAAATAGAAGCCTGAACAAAGATGAATTGTTTCATATATTAGAAGAGAGAGGAAGGGCAGGTGCCTGTAGCTCAGTTTGTATGGCACTGGACCCATATACCGAGAGTGGCAGGTTCAAACTCTGCCCCGGCCAAACTGCAACAAAAATAGTTGGGCATTGTGGAAGGATCCTGTAGTCCCAGCTACTCGGGAGGCTGAGGCAAGAGAATCGCCTAAGCTCAGGAGTTGGAGGTTGCTGTGAGCTGTGACTCCACAGGACTCTACCAAGGTCAATAAAGTGAGACTCTGTCTCTAAAAAAAAAAAAAAAGCAAGAGGAGTTTGCAGGATGAGTCAGGAGATACCATGCAAGGAGTGAAAGAGACCAGCAAAACCATACAGTGATGGCAGGGGCTTTGGGGATCAAAATACTACTTGAGTAATTTTATTTTATTTCTTGCCATAAGTAGTATGCCATAAATATCTTTACTATCTTTCTTATGAGAAATCTTCAACAAAAATGCATACTTCTATTGAAGGTACTTTTGTGAGTGGGTTGTTTTGGCAAAGCCAAAGAAAATAGAAGATATTGTGTGTCTGGGTTGATAAGCAAAAAAGAGACTTTTACGGTGGGGGGAGGACAAAGTTTTACTTTGTCACCTTTGTCACCCTTGGTAGAGTGCTGTGATGTCATAGCTCACAGCAACCTCAAATTCTGGGCCTCAAGCGATTCTCTTGTCTCAGCCTCCAGAGTAGCTGGGATCACAGGTTCCTGCCACAATGCCCGGCTATTTTTAGAAAGAAGGTCTTGCTGTGGTTCAGGCTGGTCTCCAGTGAACTCTAGAGCTCAGAGACTTTTTATTATTAGGGTTGGCAGACAGGTGAATCAAAGTCCTAATTCCTGTCTCCAAGAGAGGACTCTGGTTCCGCTTGTCTCTCTCTTATCCTTCCTGCTCCACACCCGCAATCAGAGGCGCAGCTGTGTCATATTGACAAATACGGCTTCTTCCCCTGCTTTTATGTGGGGCATTATTTTCCCCAGAAAATCAGGAAATGAGGATCTGAGCATTTACAACCATAGGTGTTCCTATTTGTTTATTCCTTATAACATCATTACAACTAATAGAATATTGAGCTAGGATTCTGATCTGCACACGCATGGTTTCAAAGTCATTTCCATTTTTGTCTCCTACTCAGAGTATTTAAATAGAAACATGAAAACCAACAAAATATGTGAAAATGATTCCTTATAGATATGTATACATATGAGAAATGACTGGGTGTTTGGCTTGTTTTCAAATTTTGGGAAATTATTTTAAGGTCATTAGTTGTGACTGCATAGATCCTTTGTAAGAAAATTGGATGCTCTGTGGTCAATAATCGTAAGGAAATGTATTAGTGGAAGCAATTGAAAGGTAATTACAGAAAGGGGTTTTAATTTGTGTAGAGAGTAATTATGTGAATAAAATATCTTTATTTTTAATGAAGTTATAATTTTAAACATTTCCCATGAAATTAATAAGAAGAGACTCAGACCTACTGATCTATGATTTGTTTAGAAATTTGATTTTTTATTTTTTGTGTATTTCCTGAAGTCACTTGAGTGACCTTACTTTCGCCAAAATGCTAGTATTCTAATTAGCAAGGTCACATTTCCTGTTGCTTATGGAATAGTAACCAAATTTGCTGTGAACTTTTAGAAAAATTCAAGTTTTCTAAATTCTAACAAAAAAATTATTAAAAATTTAGGAGTATGTGTAATATGGCTATAAACATAATGGAGAATTAAACATGTAAAAGTATAGAATTTGTCTCAGAAAAGCATATTTCCTAAATTCATACCAATACAAACTTGTAGGTTAAAAAATTATGAGCTACTGAGATTGTAATAATGATATAGGATTGGTTATTCTTGTCAGCTTTTTTTATTTGGGGAAATATTTCCTCAGTCTTTCTTTAAAGTGAACCTGAAAGTTCAACTAATAGGCAATATGATTTCCGATAACGTTTTAACTAGTTCTTAGAGTACTTAACGAGGTTATCTTAAGGATGCAGGAACACTTTGCTTTAAAGTGTGATATCAACTCAAGTCCTAGAACCACTATCATCTAAAGTGCCTGACGAGGAAGGTTGTAATATTCACTGGAAAGAAAAGATATTCCTATTAGATGGAATTGGAGAAATCATTGAAGTAAGATTTGGAAAGGTCCTTGAGCATTTAATTCAATCTCCTTTTATTTCGTGAGTTAGGAAATTGCTGCTCAGAGAATAAAACTTGCTCAAGGTCACAGGACTAGTTCCCCTGTTCACTTTTGGACAAGGAGAATAACAATTGTCTAGACAGAAACTATTTATGTAATGATAATATTCAAAGATATAAGGGGTTGGCAAGTAGTATAGCTATAAGGTGAGCTAGCGCTTTAGTATGGAGAGGTTACGGAATATCTTACACATATTCTTTGCAAGAAGTAAAAAATCATTTCAAACTTGTTACCAGTTTTCATTGTGGTAGAAACTCCCAAAAGCATCTGGGAAACAGGTAACTAGCCCACATCCCAGTGGAAATTCGATGTGGCTTTGGTACACAGCTCAAAGAGTTCAACATTTAGATTTTGTTTTTCAGTTAGATGGTTTTCAAAAAAAATTGAGAGTAGTGTCTTAATCATACTTTAAGCCAGTTGTCTCTTTATAAATTAAAAAAAAATTTTATACATTATTATGCACTGGTATAGCAAACTAAATTTTCATATGATTCCCCATGTTAAACCCTTGTGTTTTATCCAAGTACATTTAAAATCTTTCTCTCTCTCTTTTTCTATATGTATATATTGTTTTTACTGTATATATTTTTTACTGTATACTTTATGTGTGTATATGTATGCCTATACACATAAAAAGCTTATAAAAATGATGCATGCCCCCGATTAAAATATCATGTAATAAATACCTTCTTACCATGAAGTTCCCCTCACCAGACTTTAAATAATTTTATCTGTTTCTTTTAGTATAACCTCTACATATTTATTGTTTTCCAATTTTAGTTAACTATTTGTTTAGTTAACTGCTTATTTTCTCTGATGATAATTAAGAATTTAATTCACTTACGTAACTACCTGTCCCTCTTCCATCTTCCTATTTTAATTATATCCTCGTCTTTTAATTTTTTTTTTGTTTTAACATATTTTCATGTATTAGATGTAATCCATGGAACACCCCTCCCCCAGATAACAATCTTTTCTCTTTCTTTCCTTCTTTTCATTCTTCCTCTCTTTCTTTTCTTCCCATAGGTTCCAATTATCTTTCTTTTCATAATTTCCTCTAATCTTAAACACTGGCACAGCATTCACTATCTGTAGGTGTAATTTATTCCCACGATGATCAGTACTTTTACTGCCGTCCCTCTGGACAGAGTGGGCTGTCCGAGACCAGAGGATGAGTCAATGGTACCAGCCACACTCTGGTGAGAGATGGAGCTAGCAGCGTGCTTTCAGGGTCCTGATGTTCAATACAGTGTTACCTTCTTGTTACTTTTACTTATTTTTTTTATTTACTTTTTTATTAGGTCAACTACACATAGATCATGAATACATTCATGCATATGGGAGGTACAATATGTTGATTTTTTTTTTTTATACAATCTGACGTGGTTACATCAAGGCAATCAACCTGAGAAATTCTTATCATTTATTTCCTACAAGGAAAAAATTGCTTCCCGGGATTTATTTTTATTTTATTATTTTATTTTTATTTAGTTAGCATTAAAAAAAGACAAAAAGGAAAGGAAAAAGTAAAAGACTATTAGACTGTGTCTCCAGGTGATGTTGGCAAAAGAGAATTCCCATTGTGTGGCCTGTTACTGCTTTGGGCAGACCATCTGATCTGGAACCTAATCATATCTGAGAAACGGAAGTTTGTTTTAGGTTAAGAGAGAGAAACCTTAGATAACTGTTTCAAAGGGGCCTTCTTCTTTGATACAGTTCCCACAATTTTCTCAGTTAACATTTGAAGCTTCTCTCAGTTCCTGGGTTTTGTTTATAATGGAGTTCTCAAGATTACCTTAGTGAATTTTTTCTAAGCAATTATATTTTCTTGTTTTATAGTTTCAATTTCCTGCACACTTTCTGGTTCCTGGCTGTGACACAGCTGCCCCTCTGGTTTATTATTTTCATATCCGTCTTCTTTTCCCCTTTCCCCTCCCTGCTGAGTCGCAGCAGCCCTTGCCCTCATGAATGGTCAAGGAGGGCCGCCTGCTAATTGATAGACGTCCCCTAACCCATCTGCTGATAGACTGCTCCAACCGGAGGATTTTCTTCTCACTCATCTCCAAGTGGTCACCCTCAGGCACCCATAAGGTTAACTTCAAGGCTCAGGTAGTTAACTATTCTGTTCTCAACTGCTGGCGCTTTTATTTGAGCAAAATTTCAAAGAAAATTACTTATAGTAAAGCTTTATGTTAAAAAATAAATGACAGATTTGGCTTAATGATGTAGGAAGCTTGGGAGGCCTATTTTCACTAATTTAAACTAATTCACTCCATCTGCACTAATAACTTATGAATGAATTGAACCTCTGGGTAGAAATTGTAGCAATTGTTATGGTACGAAAAGTAATGTTCCTAGACCTTACATAGCCAATGTTATTTCTTATAAAAACATCAGAAAATTATTCTTTCCTCTTTGTCTTTGTTATACAACAAGTACTCCTTTCTTTGGTTCTCACCTCCCCAAATCCTAGATGTTCTTGACCTCAGATTCCTGGGAGGCTGTTAAAATTCTTTGCCCCCTCAAGTCAGCAGTGGAAGGAGTTATTGTGATTTCATCAAGCACCTTCACTTTTTAAGAAGGAGAAGCTACAGGTATTAAATAGGTGCATTAAAGTTCCTAACAAAATCTAAAAAGGTGTTGAAATTCTAGAAGTCTAAATTGGGTGGTAAACATGAAGTAACTTCCGGTCTGCTGGAAGACACGCTGACAGTAATTTCCAGGGTAATCCAGTGAGGAAGGACAGAATTACCAAAATTTGTCAAGCCTTTCAGATTCAGGGACAGATGAGAAAACAACTCCCAGTTGGATGGAGACGATGGGATGTTCTTACCTCAACTTCGGAATGGTTGGCTGTGAGGTGATGGAGCTAGAGGAGGGTGGGAGAATGACAAAAAACAAACAAAAAAACTCAGCAGGACCTAGGTGACTGTGTAGAATGGGGCCAAGTGAGTGGCCTTATTTTTCTACAGACTGTTTAGAGATAGCACTTGACATTGTACTAAAGCTTTCATCCTGTTGACTCTGCTTAAAAAATTAGCACTGTGATCAAATACATATAACATACCATTTCTCATTTTAACCATTGTTAAGTGTACAGTTCTGTGGCATTAGTGCATTCACGTTGTTACCCAGCCAAACACCAGAACTCTTTTCATCTTGCAAAAGCAAAACTCTGCAGCTGTTAAACAGCTCCCCACAACCCTGAGTCCCTTCCTACAGCCCCTGGCAGCCGCCATTCTGCTTGGTCTCTGAATCTGACTGCTCTGGATACCGCAGAGAAATGCAATCACAAAGTATTTGTCTGTCTGTGACTGACTTGTTTCATTTAACCTTGTGCCCTCAAGGTTCATCCGTGGTGTTGCATGGGTCAGAATTCCCTTCCTGTTTGCGGCTGAGTAACGTCCCATTGTGTGGACATATATGTGCGTGTGTTTGTGTATCACGTCTTGCTTATTCATTCACCTATCCGTGGACACTCGGGTTGACTCCACCTTTTGGATATTATGCATAATGCCGCTATGATATTGGTGTTCCAATATGTGTTTACATTTCCACTTTTATTTATTTTTATTATATATTCAGAAGCAGAATTATTAGACGATGTAGTAGTTCTATTTTTTATCTTTAGAAGAATTAATATACTTTTTTTGGCAATGTGCCATTTTTACAGCCCCATTAATAATTCATAGGAGTTCTAATTCTCCACATTTTTTCCTGTATTCATCTTATTTATCTACTTATTTATTTATAATAACCATCCTAATAGGTGTGATGTATCTTGTAGTATCTCATTGTGGTTTTCCTGGCCTGTTGACTCTTATGGGCTAAACCCATGTGACATTTCCCAAAGAATTCTTCATGCTGTGACAGCCACCATCTGAAATAATTGCTGAAATGATGGCTATCATAAAAAAAAGCAAAATAAATGGGCAATAAAATATACTAGAACCACAGATTGTCTAAGGGGGAGGTGATACCGCCAGCCCAAGATCTGAGTTCTTATTTTACAAAGCTAATCAGAGTTGGAACTGATCAGTGACACTTATTTTTTGTGTTCTGCAAAGGTCATTAATCTTCCACATCTGTGCACTGTGTTACATTATAATTTTACATATGACTCCGCTCCCCCTTATATATTGTCCCATTGTTCTCTGTGTGTTTAATTTCCGTTCTTACTGTTTCTCCTAGAATTTGAGTGCCTGGTGATCAGAGACCTTCATCATGGTTTTTCTCCATGCTTTGTAGAATAGCTATTAACAGATATTCTGTTAAATATTTATTTTTATTACAATGTCTATAATTTAATTAAAAATGGAGATTTTTAATTACAAAATTTTAAAATATGAAGGAAGAAAGCTGAAAGAGTCTATACTCTTGGCAGCCCCAGTAGAGTGTGTTTGGGAGTGGCTTGAGGAGAAAAGCGGTAGAACAGAGACAAGGTTCTTTCTCTACTGAATCGAGGCTTTGCGGCTGTCTGTGCTCAAGACTGTGCCTGATGGGTTGTACCTCGCCCTGTTTTTACCTTTAATCCCGGGAAGATCAGTGATTTGAGCAACTGTCTCCCAAATTGTGTCCACTTTTAAGTTTCCACCTTTATTTTGATTATATATCCAGAAGCAGAATTATTAGACGGTGTAATAATTCTATTTTTAAACTTTAGAAGAATTACCATACTGTTTTTTGGCAATGTGCCATTTTTTACAGCCCCGTAAATTCACAGGAGTTCCAATTCTCTGCGTTTTTTCCTGTATTCATCTTATTTATCTACTTATTTATGTATAACAACCATCCTAAAAGGTGTGATGTATCTACCTTTTGTATATATGTTTAATATCTTGAATTCTCTCATCTGTATAGTTTTTATTTTTTTCTTTTCAGGTTGATTTTTGGGAAGGGGCTCAGAAACACATTGCTATATCACAATGGCATCAGGAACCCAAAGCCATCCCTATATTCTATTATTACCATGTATTTAAAAATTTGATACAAACTCCTGTGACATCATTTAAATGCAATGTGTTTTAGGATATCCTTTAATAGTTTTCCTATTTCTTCAAGACAAGTGGCTAGGTTAGAATGTTGACCCTATGTAATGTTCCTTTTGATAATTTATCTTTTCCTATAAAATTATCTTTTTACTCAACTTTACAAACCTACTGAATAAAATTGAGGAAAGTAGTCTCTTATCATTCTATTAACTTCCTTCGTTTCTATTTTATTTCCCTCCTATTTTTGATTTAATATATTTTTACTATGTCCTTTTTGCTTTATTTTAGCATTTGTTTATATATTTTATTATTTTGTTTTATTTCTGATTTTGGGGATAGTAGTACAGTTTGCTAACTCATCTTTGTGAATATCTGTTATTTTTGTTTACTTTTTGTGAAACATTTTATTTGTTTCATTTTTATTGCTTCTGTATTTAAGTATTTAGGTTATAAATACTTCCTAGACTAAGGCTGCAATTGTATTCCATGAGGTTTGATATAGAATTTTTTCATTATTATTTTATAGTATCTTGCAATTTGAGGTTTTTGTATTTTCTGATTAAAAATAGTTTCAAATGTGACTGTGTTTTTATCAGACAATATTTTTTGTAGTATTTATGCTCTTTGGGATTTATATTGGCTTTGCTTGTGGAATAATAAATAATCCATTTATCTGGAGCTTTTATGTACACTTGTAAGGAAGGTGTATTTTAGATGCACATTTTGGTACATGTAAATTGGATCTCTTTAATCTTTATACTTTTTAATTCTGTATATTTATTTTCATCCTCTTGACCTGACATTAATTGAATTAGTAAACTAAAGCCTTTGTTATTACTGCATTTTCTATTTTTTAAAATGTTTTTAAAACATTCAGCGATAGGAATACTGATAATCTACTGTTTAAAGCTTTGTCCCTGTTACAGCTTCTTTGTGACTTGCAAACCTCAGTACAGTCAACCACTCTTCCTGTCCCTTTGTTTGAACTTTGTCTTCCACTGAGGATGAAAACATGCTCTCTCTCTATGGCCAATTTGCTTGATTTTCTGAGTGAATTTATAAATGTAATTTCACCTATTTCGTAAGCCATCTTCAAAAATTATCTATGAGTTTGCCGTTTCTAACTTTATATTTTTGTCTTTTGCCTCTTACTCTTGCTTGTCTGGAAGTTAGTTTTATCTTTCCCACCAAAGGAGCTGCCCTTGAACGTGATGGAAACTTCATCCCTGCAAAAGGACATTCACATCTTTTATTAAATACTTTGTTTTAATGTGTCTATTACCTCTTTATACCTATTAGTCATTAAGCTCACTCTTAATTTTGGCGTACTGTTTTTTTTTTTTTTCATTTTTTGTTTACATGTTCTGGGTGTGATATTTATGTATTTTTAGGAGTAAAATACTGAAGACTGCTAAGATTTGTTTCCTAAAATAAATTATTTTTTGTTTATTAGTCTTAAAACAGTATGTTCCTTCTTTGTCTTTTCGGTATTATACAATGCATTCTATTTCTCTGTGTTACACAGTTTTTCAAATATGTGATATAACTTTTGTTGTTTGTAGATTGTTGTTTTAAGTTAAAATTTGCAAAAGAATCTCTTACTCAGGACTATAATTTGCCTGCAATTGCGTGGATTAATTGCCCTACTTTGACACTAAATTTTCAAGCTTTTTTTCTTGTTTGATTTCTTGCTTGCTTTCTTATTTCTTCCTTTACTCCCAACAATCCGAGGGAAATGCATGACTAGATTTTTGTGGCTATTATCACCGGGTGAATTAATTGCCTGCAGTTTGTCTGGCAGCATATTTCATATGGCAGATGAAATAGGGCTCAAAATTCCTCTCTTTTGTCCTCAAAGATATTACAGATTGTAGTTTCCTGACAGGCTTCTCTAGTTTCTAGCAGGGATTCTGATTTCTCTCCTTTTTTTGGTATACTTCTGGTCATTTTTATCAGGCAAGAAATGGCTGGGGAGATTCCTGAGTGCAAGTTACTAATTTGAGAAAATTATATCTAGAATCTTAGTGCAGTAACTGAAATGTATCAAGGGTTTAACAAATGATAGTTGAGTTTTATTTTATATTTAATTATATTCCAGGCCTAGACTGTACTATTTTTTAAAATTCCATCTGTGACCACAGAAACATAAGACATTTTGTTTCAGTTCAATGATTTTCTTTTTTCTTTTACTCACAAGTACCTGTCCTCAGCACGCAGGCTGTTGTCTCTTTTGGATTCTTTTGTACTAACGATATAACTTCATTCTTGTCCACAGTCCGTCTTTTTCCTGGATTGTGGTGCTCTCCTGTGGGCACAGATCAAGTTGGCGAGTGATTCCTTTGTTCACTTAGTACCTTCTCACTCTTCCCACTTTCCAGAAGTCTTCCTCATCTTTGCATAATGCCCACAACTCGCATCATATCTTTAACCAGATCCAAACAATTTTCTACTTTTGATGATCTCCTCAAGTACGATAACAAGATCCCACTTTTACCTCTGTGGAGGGCTATCAGGCTGGAATTCACCATGAAGATCAGCCCCTGACCCTCATTTTGGCAAATCTCAGTCTCTGGAGGCAGTGAGACTTACTTGTGCAAAGTAAAGCGACTTATACAAAGACTATCCAGGTTGCATAATTGTTTTGGAATTTTCGGAAATATTTAAAACTCTCCAAGGTCAATTTTTATATTACCATCTAAATCTCCATTCGCAACCCTGAGAAATTTACTTGCGTTGCAAGTAATTTTGTAGAGAACATCTTTCTGCACCAACTTAAATAGCTTTCTTTTTAAGAGTAGGTCATATCGTTCCTGGCATGAAGTTCATCAGTGCTATCACTTTAAAGACTTCATGTTTGAATCACTTCAAGACTGGATTTCTCCTTTGTGCTGAAGGGGAGCGTGTCTAGTGCCCTCTCTGGTGACAGAGAGAACTGACAGAAATGTATTTTGTACAGAATGAAGTGCTAATGATTCATAAAACTACTCGGATGGCTAGAATTTTAGATAATGTCACACACAGAACATATGTTTGTTAGTCACCATGGAAGTGTATGCTTGCCAAGATTACACATGTATATAGAATTTCCATACCTAGGCCCCCTACACGTGGAGACGCTGCTCACGTGTCCAGGACCAAAGATACACATCTGTACACAATGAAAATGTCCCATCATCGCTTACGTTTCTTTTGTGCTTGTGAGATTTTAAATAAAGCACACTTCAGTCGTCTCTGTTCTTTTTTCACTCTTTTCCCAAGGATGGTTATATATTGACTTAGTCTTTAGTTCATTATTGTTACAATTTAACTGGATGGGTAGTCTCATTCTACATACTTCAAAAGTAAATGTTTTGACACAAAAATGATTGATATACAGCAATCATTTTACAATTATTTGCAGTTATCACGTGATTCCTAATAGTCTACTTCCAATTAATTTGGGTCTTAAGATGAATTTCAAACAGATAGGAGTTCAAAGAAGTTTTTTTTTAAACATCCCACTCAGCACATTTGCATAGCAAGCACTTCTGAAGAAATTCATAAATGTTTCAATCTTTTCTTTTCTACCATCATTATACATGACTTCATGACAAGTGCAAATTTTCCTCCTTGTTCTTTGGGAAGTACCAATCAGACACGGATTTGAGTGACATCCCTTTTAACAAAGAACAAAGGAAAACGACAACTCAAATAATCTAAAACCCTGACTTGTTAATTCTCACAATGATTGCCTGAGCTCTAAAAAAGAAACAGGCCATTAATGGTACAATGTAAATAATTATGTAGGATCTGAGATGATTAGCTATCAAGGTGGCAGAATTATCCTGTCAAAAGTAAAGTATTTTTAAATATCTAAAAAGGAACTATAAAATATCAATTCTAAGAGTGAAAACCATGACAAACAATACCACGGTGCTGAGAATACTGATAATTAAAATTAGGATTCTGTATTGGCAATAAAAATATTTATAAAGAAAATACTAAAATTGTCATCTATGTTTCTTAACCTTAAGTTCACTCTAAAACACTATTCTAGCAGCTGAGCTGTGTCAAAATCAAAATAGCACATCTTGGGATTAGGCATTCTAACTGATACAAATTACAGTTTGTTTGTTTGTTTTCTGTAGACAGAGTCTCACTTTATCATACTCGGTAGAGTGCCGTGGCGTCACACAGCTCACAGCAACCTCCAACTCCTGGGCTTAGGCGATTCTCTTGCCTCAACATCCTGAGTAGCTGGGACTACAGGCGCCCGCCACAACGCCTGGCTAGTTTTCTGTTTTGCAGTTCAGCCTAGGCCGGGTTTGAACCTGCCACCTTTGGTACATCGGGCGGGCCCCCTACTCAGTGAGCCACAGGTGCCACCCTCCAGTTTGTTTTTTTATAAGCTACTTTGTAATCATCATCGTTGTCATTGGTATAATAGCTTATATTTGTTACCACTTACTTTATGCTAGTCGTCGTTTTGAATTTTTTGGTCATTTTTGATTCCACTTTTTTCTCACAACAACCCTGTGGAATAATTACTATTAACATTATAATGCTCAATTTATGAATATGAGAAATATGATTTAGAGACTACCTGTAACTTGACCAACATCACTTAACTACCATGAGATGAAATAGGATTTGGACACAAGTTAATCTTCACTGCCTCCAAAACCAGTTTCTAATATAGTATTTTTCCCTTTTTTATTACATAAAGTTTTAGAACACAAAATTCAATGGTTACATACCATGTCATCATTAACACTTTTATTTTCTTATTTGTTCTGATTTTTTTCCTTAGGTATTTTTGTTAGAAGCAGTATTAGCATCTTTTAAATTAGCTTTTTACAAAGTTTTGATAAATATTGCCAAATTGCTTTTAGAAATTTCTACTACCAGGAGCTTGGGAGAATATTCCTTTTGATTCTACCTAACTCATATTAGTATTTTTTAAAAAATGTTATTTATTTGATAGGCAATATGTTCTCTATTTTTTGTTGACTATTTTTATAGAGTATTATCTATGAAAACAAAAATAAACACATTAACAGTAGATTTTTGGCAATTAAAAATATGTGCTACCTCTCAACATATATTATTATTTTATCAGTATTTATTACTTATTTCAACATTGGATGGCCTTATTCTGTTTACTGGGAATTCTGTAAGGTTCTAAAGTTCAATATAAATCAGGCCCAATTTGGCCTTTAAGGAGGCTTGGGAAGAAATATTGAGAGCCGTAAGGAGGAGAGAAAACATGCTGTGTGTTGAGCTCAGACACACTCTGCTAAAAGAGGGAACATTTTCACTCTGTCCTGAGGATGAATAAGAATCTGTGAAGTAGAGATACACTGTGTATTGCCGTGTTTAATGCACTCCCACATACAATGCACACCCATGGTTTTTGCCCAGACTTTTCAGGAGAAAAACCTTCTATTGTAATATTTTAATTTGAATTTTTATTTGCTTATATTCAGGTACTTTTTTTATTATACAAGAATTTAAGCCTTTTTTAAAACATATTATGGTCCAAGACATTTTATGCAACAAATAATTCCAAAAAATAAGAACAGATACAAGGCATGGGAAGTTTTATGTACTAGTAATAAATAGTACCATTCATGCATAATGTACATCCTTATTTTTCCCTCAAATCTTTGGGCAGAAAAGTGTTCATTATATACAACAAAATACTGTATCAGAGTATTTTAAGGAAGACATGGACTGTCACCATCGGTGTGAGGAAGCATGTAAAGAAAAGTCAGTCGAGGAAGGGTAAGATAATAAGTTCTCACTAAGAATTGAATGTTCCCAGAACTACAAGTGATGGAGCATGAAAGATTATGTAAGAAGGCAATGAAAAGCTTTTCTGCATGTTAGAATGAAATATCAATACATGGAAACACTGTTTAATCATAGTAAACTATTTCAGACTTGACAAGTCATTTAAAAATTACATTTATAATTAGAAATCCAAGACCTGGTTATTTCTTTTAATGACTCCAATTTTGTAGCAAACTATTTTAAAATATCCTGATGATGATAATTGGTAACTTGTATAAAGTGATTTAAAATCTGTTTTAAAATCGCTCTTCTCTCCTCCAATTTCATATCTCACAAGTCCTCACAAAGGTGCAACCATTGATCCAGAATGAAATCTCCTTATGGTCTCCCCCAAACATCACACTGGGCTCAACTTCAGGCTTTTTACTGATTCTGTCCTCACAGGGAATGTCTTCACTCTGTCCTCCTGTCCACTTTCCATATCTAACTCATCCATAAAGACTAAGCTTAAATGCTTGCTTTCATGTAACTCACCCATAAAGACTAAGCTTAAATGCTCACTTTCACATAACTCTCCCAGCACTTATTGGAAGGATTTCTGAGTTTCTACAGCACTGATATTCTCTGTACCTCAAATTTCGCATGTTATATAATCTCATTTTTTCTTCTCCCATTTCATAAATTATAGAAGTTGAGCTTTTAGGTGTTTGTGTATTATTTTCCACTTTAGGCAACTGCTCAAAGACAATACTAATGATTATTTTGTGCATTTATTCTTTCATTCGTTGTTCAAGTCATTATTGTGTGCCAAGCAGGTGCAAGGTGTGAGTCAGGTGTCAGAAACCCCAAAGCCAGGAGGGTGCATGTTCTTTAGAGGGAGCTCGGATCTGGTCTAACAGGAACAAATATTTAGACGCTTTTTTTTTCTTTTTTTAATTTCAGATTAACATGAGGGCACAAATCTTTATGTTGCATTGTCTTCATTTCTAAGGTAGAGTTGAAGAGTATAGCTGAGCCCTTCGCCAAGGCGCTTGCTGAAGACCCTCATGCCGTGCACATGAGGTGACATTGGGACAATCAGCCTCCCTCTGCCTCCCTCCCTCCCCTCTATTTTTCCCTCCCCCTTGCTAGACTATATTTGTGTTTTTCCTTTCACATAGGTGTGTAGTTGTTTATATATTGGTTTTATGTTAGTGTTGATAAACACATTTTTTTTTTTACTTGTGTACCTGACACAGAAGTGGCACAGTGGAAGTGTTCACAACCCAACCCTGTAGCTGGACTTGAGGGCTGGAGGTGTGAAATTCAGAAACATTTCATAGAATGGAGGAGTGTTTACAGGTTTGTAACAAAGAGGGTGTTTAACAAGGTAATAAAGGAGATTATCTATCAGACGGTGTCAAAAAAATTTACACATTTTAAGAAAGAAAAAACTATTAAAATTGTCATACTCAGTACAAACTGATAACAAAGATGAATACAAGTCCCACGGAGCACCTCTCGCACTTCCAGAAGGCTTATGACTTGAATATTACCTATTTAATACAGTTTTACCTTTCTTAAAATGTGTATGCTTTTTTTGGCACTTGTGTGTGTGTGTATTATCTATACAGAAGGAAAAGCATCCCTAATCAGTGCAAGAGGAGAAGGCAAGGAAAGTCAGATGCTGTGAGTTATGGTGTTAGGAATGGGAAGTATCACAAGATGAAACCTGTATGGCAGACAAGGGTCTTTGTGAACTGGAGTGGAATTTGGGGTTATTTTGAAGTTGATGGGGCATTCTTCAAGAATTTATTTATTATGCTGCCAGGATCACATTTGTGTATTCCAAACATTACCTTTGTGGAAATGATGGAAATGATTAGGATAGAAAATGAAAAGGCAGGGAAAAAAAATTCAGGCCACATTTTAGTAGTCCAGCTAAGGAAAGGCAAAGGCCTCAAGATTGATAGTGGAGAATGGAAGAATACTGACTGTAAACGTTTGTTTTTTTTTCCAGGTGAAATAGAGAAGATTTTGCAACTGGTTGGACCTATCAAGTGAGGGAAGAGAGCCCCAGGTTGGTAACTAGATTTCTCTGCTCACATAATCACCAGGTGGGGTGTTGGCTAAGACAACATGAGTGGGAAGAGCTGTTTGAGATGAAGAATGTGAAGTTCAGTTCTATAAATGCTGAGGAAGAGGCTGCTCCGGGCCCAGCAAGTGGTCATACAAGATCTGTGTTGGTCACAGAAGAAAGATCTGGGTTAAGTACATAGATTTGTAGCAGAAAAGGAAATTAGAAAGGAAATGGGCAAAACCACGGGTGGTCAGGAGTGAGAGGCCCAGCAGCCCAGCACGTGCCTCTGAGGGACACAGGTTCCTACACGCTCCAATTGCCTGTCGTGTGTTCACTGGTAAAAATCTCCGTCTTGATCTTTGAAACACAAAGCTGTTCTCGGGACACACATATTCAACAAATCAGAGGCAACTTAACATCTATGACGTTGCATAATTAAGTTTGATAGTTCATCTGATGGCTCGGCACCTGTGCTTAGTGGTTAGGGGCTAGTGTGTTCTAACCCGGCCCAGGTCTGCTAAACAACAATGGCAACCACAACAAAAAAATAGCCAGGCATTGCGGGGACTGCCTGTAGTCCCAGCTACTTGGGAATCTGAGGCAAGAGAATCAACTAAGCCCAAGAGTTTGAGGTTGCTGTGAGCTGTGATGCCGTGGCATTCTACTAAGGGTAACATAGTGAGACTCTGTCTCAAGAAAAGGAAGAAAGAAAGAAAGAAAGAAAGAAAGAAAGAAAGAAAGGAAGGAAGGAAGGAAGGAAGGAAGGAAGGAAGGAAGGAAAGAAAGAAAGAAAGAAAGAAAGAAAGAAAGAAAGAAAGAAAGAAAGAAAGAAAGAAAGAAGGAAGGAATATCTCATCCTAGTATGTGCATCATTGTTGAATATCACTACCCCCTTAGGAAGCTATACTCTGATGCTAGCACCTAGTCCATCCTTCAAAGCAATTTTGGAAGTCTTTTTATCTGAAATGCCCATCAGCACTATTATTATAGGAGGTCTGACAATTAAGTTTGTGAACTCATCCTAGAAAAAGTTCTACATACCTCATTGCTGAATATCACTACAGTCACCAGATGGCCAAGGGGAGTTCTCTGAAGATGATCATAGTGATATTTAGCAATGGGGTTTGTAGCACTGTTTCTGGAATGAGTTCACAAACTTAATTGTCAAACCTCCTATGATGGTCATTCCAGAAAAAGAGCTCCAAAATGGCTTGGCAGGGTTCACTAGGCACTGGCACTGGTACATAGGTTGGGGAGTATCTCGAAGGTAAAGGCGGTGACATTCAGCAAGGAGGTATGTAACCCTTTTCTGAGTTCATGAAGTTAATTTTCCAGCCTCATCCAGCAGCCCATGTACATTTGAGAAAGCTCTGTTTGTGTCTCTGCAGGCCTCTTCTTGGGACCTAAAATCAGATGGAATTCAAAGCAAAATTAAGTACAACTACTTTTGAAGTGACTGATTTGATGCCCACGCCTGACACCCTTTCCTTTTTAGAATGTCATATACTAATGATAGACAACTAATATTGCTATTTAACGTCTAATTTCATAGAACTTGCTAGACGTCAGGTTTTGGGGTCTAAAATCCTTCTACCCAAAAGATGCAAGGTGAACCCTAACTCAGACTAAAATGGGTAATAAACTAATGAAGAGAAGCTAGAAAGGAAATCGAGAAAGAACAATGTGCTACAACTTTGTCACATTTAAAAGGCTAATGTGGAATGTAAATTTTGAAAAAAAAATTTCCTTTCAAGAGTGGGCATTACTGTAGAAACCCCAATTCCTGTGGATGGAGGACGGTGGGGCTTAGGAAAGAGGGAGCCTCTGTAGACTTGAGAAGGAGGGTGTAGGGATGAGTCAAAAAATGTCAGTGTATCATGTAACCAGCATTTTCACGTATGTTCTTTATTGCCTTTTCTACTTCTACTGCAAAATCCTTAATGGAAGAGATAATCTGGCATTTATTTCTTCCCTCTCTAAGTCCCTTCTTCCCTCCCTTCCTTCTTTCCTTCCTTCCTTATTGTTCTTAGCCCTGAATATAACATTCTGACTCATACATACTCATGAATACTGAAACTGTTTTAATCACTTGATATTCTGTGATATATAAAAACTTTGGATCATTTTTACAACTGAGTATGTAATTTTTCTGTCCTTCATTTTATTTCCTCCTATTTCATACTCAACTTTTATAATTTTCTATTCAAAAAAAATTTTTTTTTGAGACAGAGCCTCAAGCTGTAGAGTGAGCTTGGATAGAGCGCTGTGGCATCACAGCTCACAGCAACCTCCAATTCCTGGGCTCAAGTGAGTCTCCTGCCTTTTCCTCCCAAGTAGCTGGGACTATAGGCGCCCACCACAACACCCGGCCATTTTTTGGTTGCAGCCGTCATTGCTGTTTGGCGGGCCAGGCTGGATTCGAACCCGCCAGCTCGGGTGTACGTGGCTGGTGCCTTAGCCTGTTGAGCTACAGGCACCAAGCCTCTATTCAAAATTTTTATGTTCAAAACACTAATAATGTGCTTCTAAGCCATTTTAAGAGACCAAATTCCAAAACTTATAGCCTGATCACATTCTGCTACAAAAAGAATGCTGAGCTGTGAACATTTGTTCAGCATAATAGTTTGGGTTTCTCCTTGTTTGAAATTTATGAGAAGTGGCAGCCCTCTTCCTTTATCCAGAGGCAATGCTCCAGGCACTTTTTCTTATTCTCATCACAGGAATAGGAAAATATAAATGTATTTATCTTAAAATATGTAAAATTTCTCATGCCCACATCTTGCTTCTGGTACTATGATAGGCTTTATTATGTGTACAGGTGCTAATTATTTAAGTTTCATGTCTTTTTAAGGGTTTCAAGATTCTTATTTGTGTTTCTTCTTAATATATCACAGAAAATGGAGACTAACTGTAGAAAAATCACTTGTATTGTTTTCTGCAAGTAGAAGATTAAGACTAGAAACATAGATTATGTACAAGGTAAAGCAAACGTTAGAGGAGGAGGAAAAGGACTTGATTTCTGTGAAGGTTCCACCAAAACTAGACATGTGACCTAGTTTTAGTTTCATACTACAGTGTTACAAACTACCTCCAAAACTAGACATGTGACCCAGGTTTAGTTTCATACTACAGTGTTACAAACTACCTCCAACTTTGGTACTTAAAACTACAGATATTAGATTTGCTGGCATTCAGGTAGAACTCGGGTGAGTTGGTTTCTTTTCCAGGTGTCACAAATTGCTCAATCGGTGGCAGTGAGATGGAGGTTGAGCCTGACGTCCAGTGTGGTTTCATCCACACACCTGGCATCTTGGCAAGAATGAGTTGGAGATTGAAACTCTCTCTCCCTCACCATGTGGCTCTGTCCATCATCCCAGAGCAAGCGTTCTGAACAGCTGAGTACAACTGCAGATCTTTTTAGGTCTAGAGTCAGAAGTCACATACATTCAATAGGTCAACACAGGCCATAAGTTCAGACCAGGTGCAAAAGAAAGGGAATAGATTCCACCTCTGGATGGGGGACTGGCAAGGTCACACTACAGTTGGTGTGTGGGATCGTAAATATTGTTATGATTGCTGTTAGAAGCCCAATCGGGTACAACCAGGTCAGTTCTCTCTCTCTCTTTTTTATTTTATTTTATTGAGGCTAGGTTTTCTTTCTTAAGATGCAGTGGTTAATTCATTTATGCAGCATTTAGTTACTACACAGTTAAATTAGACAGACAGATATAGCTTTTGTGCTCGGAAACTTATCTATGAATTTGTTGCTACCCAGCCAGGTTCATCTGCCCACTGCCCGTGAGAAGCCGATACCCAGAGACAGCAGGTTCGCAGCGGAGAAAGACTTTATTCCCCATGGTGCAAAGTGCAGAGATGGGAGAAAGTTCTCCAATCTGCCTCTCCAAGAATTGGGGGACAGGTTTTTAAAGATGGTTTGGTGGGGAAAGCCCAGGTGGTCAGGGTCCTGTTAGGCTGGATTCAAGGTGGAACCGTTAATCCTCTGGTGTGGGCCCTGCCGGGGGGTCAGTAACTGGACTGCAGGACCTTGAGAGGAGGGTCCAAGACCCTTTGAGTCATTTTCTTGGTCTGGTGGGTCAGTCAGTCCACAGGGATGCAGGATCTGGAAGATAGCTCAAAAACTACCCCCAAGTTCTGAACAGGTGATGTTATTTATAAGGGGAAAAGTTAAGAATCTTTACAACTACAAGCTGTGCCCTCTACAGTAGCAATTCTATTTTTTTTTCCCTTTCATTTAGTCATATACACATAGATCATGAATACATTTATGCATGTCTGGCGTACACCATGTTGATTTTTTATACAATTTGGAGTGCTTACATAAAACTAACAAGGGGGCTGTGACTAATTCTTCCTATTATTTTTGCTGGGCCTGTTTTGCACAGAGTTTTGGGGCCCTGTTCGCTAGTTCTCATTGTGCACCCCTTCATCCCTTTGTAAGGACAGTTTCAGGTTGGACTAGGTGAAGCTTAAGATTCCTCTTAAAATATTCAATGTTATTTAAAATGAAGCAAGAGAACTTCCATCCATAGGTGCTTACTGCTTTGTGCTAAGGAACATTCTATCAGACGATGTAGAAGATTTCCTTGTTTAGATTGTTTAAAAGCAGCTTGCTTACCCCACAGGTGGGGCACTTCACTTTTTAAAAATTATTTCTCTTGTAATCCACTTCACTTTTTAATAATTATTTCTCTCCATTTACATCAAATATAAGGAAAAACCATGCCTGTGAACAGTGGAATAAAACCGCAATGAACAGAATAAGCTGTGCTGGTTGGAGTTCAGTAACCCAGCTACTCATGGAATCAGGAGCATTTATTTCTCATCAAACTGTCCCTCGATTTGGGAGGCCAATAGATCAAACGAGGGATGACACAGACAATCAGACACTAAAACGTCCCCTTGTTTTCACTAACTGACAGTAAGTAAAGCATAAAGCAAAGCAACCTGACTTTTAGTGAGACCAAAGTCTTAGAGACAAAATTATGATGTCCAATCTGTCAACATTACCATTTAGAATAAAGCGACTAGTTCAGTCTGCCATCACACCTTTCCCTGAACCTTTGCATTTAGCCTTGCAAAATCTTATGATTGTCGTTTCAAAAGCAGAGTCAATTACCCAGACAAATGAAACTGATGAATTAACTAATTTGTATTCTCTCTGTTTTGATGAAACTCCATAAACATGCTGTTAGTTCCATCCCTCTGAGCTTTGACTAGTTTACTGTTTGTGATGATAAAAGCACGACAGGGAATACTTTAACATATGCCAGATTGAAACAAAGAGAAATATGACAGTTTACAGTTTGTGAGACAGAAGATTGATCTTTGAAAAATATCTGCATAGAAAGTACCTGCTCCAGCACCGTAATTCTAAAAGCCCACGTGAACTAAGATCCAGGTCTGTCCCTTAATATGCTGTATGAATGGTGAGCAGAATGTTTTTTTTCCTTGTCTGCACATAAAAAAATTTCTTATTCTCTGTGGATAATTTTTGTAGGTAATATTTTAATTAGTAACGTAGAGATGAAAATTGCAACCAAGTAGAAATAGCATCAAAAATAAAATCACAGATATTCTGTTTGAGGGAGTGAGAGGGTCTATTTCTTTGAAAAAGTAGTGATATCAGTATGTGAGCACACAAGGTACTTAGGGGACCTTCTGGCATCATGCTCATTCCTTGTCCTTTCCAAGAAGAGGCCGGATCAAAGAGCACTTAACTGTTGCTTATGAAAAATGCAGGGACCATGACTGTTTAATATTTTGTTATTTTTCCAGTTTAAATTTTAAAGTTGACATTCAATATATTTTCCTTTTAAAATATATGGTTTTATGAATTTAACATATGTATGGATTCTCATACTTACTGCCACAATCAGGAAACAGACCAGTTTGATCCCCGCAAAACTGCTTTGCATGTGACATTCCTGACCAAAAATGAGCATTTCATTATCATTTTATCCTTCTAAAGAGTATTACAGAAATGCAAACACATAGTGTGTAACCTTTGAGACTGTCTTCTCCCATTTTTGCCTAATGCCAAAATATAAAGAATTCCTTTTATATCTTCTTCTAAAAGTTGTAGAATTTTTATTTTACATTTGAGCTAATTTTTATATAGCTCATCCAAACTGCTGTATGTATCCATCATTCTTTATTTTTATTGCTGAGTAGTATTCCACCATGTAGGTGGACCACGTGTGTTTATCCATTCACCCACCGGATGGCATTTGAACTGTTTCCAGGTTTTAGTGCTTACTGAAAGAGCTACTATAAACTTTTTCTGTAGAATTTATATAAACATGTACTTTCATTTCTCTATGGTAAATACCCAGAAGTGAGATTGCTGGGTTATATGGTAGGTATATGTCTACTTTTTCAGAAATTACCAAACCGATTTTTGGAATAGCTGAACCATTTAGACCAGCCTGAGCAAGAGCAAGGTCCCATCTCTACGAAAAATAGAAGTAGGCATTGTGACAGGCACCTGTAGTCCCAATTATTCGAGAAGCTGACGCAAGAGGATCACTTGAACCCAACAGTTTGAGGTTGCTGTGAGCTGGGAATGCCCCAGCATTCTACCCAGGACAACATAGACTAAAAAAAAAAAAAGAAAAAAAAAAAGAAAAAGAAAAGAAGAAGAATAGTAATAATTAATTAGAAATACTCTTTTCTTCATAAAAGAGACTGTGAAGCCTTTCTAAATTGAAATCTAAAGAGGTTTTAGACCAGATAACTTAATTTTTAGGTAAATATTTCTGTCCATACATAGAAAATTGCCTTAAAAAACTATTCTACACCTAACTAATGAATTACTAAGACACTAAAAAAATAGTGAGGAAGGGAAAAACACTACTTCTTGTTGATCCTAGAGTATACTGTAAGGAAAAGACAGATGTACAAGAGTAGAGTATGTTAATGATTGTGTAGAAAAGATAGGGGAATAAAACATACATCATTATTTGTTTGTATTTTTAAAAGGTGATATTTCAAACATAAGAAGAACAGATCAGAAACTAATGAAATTTGGTATTTATGGAAGCAAGCAGGGGTGTGGAATAGTATAAGTGATAAATGAGACTTCTGTAGACATAAACTCTTACATAGTTTTGTATAGTTCTATAAAGATGTTATGATTTACATAATAAAATACTTACAAGCAGTAAAGATGAAGAAAATTATAAGTAATTTTGAATGCAAGCAGAAAGAAATAAATGTATATCAAATTATTAACATAACTACATAAAAGAAAAATTAAAATAAGTCTAGTGGATACATAAAATGTCAAAAAACAAACAAAACTGATGGGCCTGCCGTCCACTAGCGAGGTTCTGAGGAGGGGGCGCTGGGATGAAATAACACACACACACACACACACACACAGGGTAATGGACTCAGTCAGGCTGAGACTGAGACAAGACTTTCTTTTAACCTTATTTTTTGACAACACTTTATCTTTCTTCCAGACTTTTATACTCTCACAGGGAAGAAGGTCATTTAAGGTTCTCTTTGGCATTCTCTTACTCCTTGGGAACTATTGTGCTGTTTACCTTAAAACTGCCATGCTGTTTATCTCTAGTTTTGACTATCTGGACTTCTTACTCCCCGTTCTGGCTCCTGCCAGTTTCATCTTTAAAAAAGTCAGACCTTGGCCATAGCCAGTGCAAAAGCAGTTTCTCACGCGGAGGGAGTCCCCCGTGGGTTCCCACGTCTCACGGCTTCCCACACAAAACCCATAAGAAATCTCTAATTGGGGTGCGCCTGTGGCTCAGGGGATAAGGCGCTAACCTCACATACCAAGGGTGGCAGGTTCAAACCCGACCCCAGCCAAACTGCAACAAAAAAATAGCCGGGCATTGTGGCGGGCACCTGTAGACCCAGCTACTTGGGAGGCTGAGGCAAGAGAATTGCCTAAGCCCAGAAGCTGGAGGTTGCTGTGAGCTGTGATACTACGGCACTCTACCGAGGGCGGTAAGATGAGACTCTGTCTCTACAAAAAAAAAAAAGAAAAGAAAGAAAAAAGAAATATCTAACCATACCCAATCATTCCTGCCTTTTGATTGCTACTGGATTGATATGAGTCAGGGTATCCATAATCTTATAAATGTGTCATTGTCATCTTTAGAAAGACTATGATTTAAAAATTTTCTTTATATTTGGGCACACACATGCACATCCATATATGTTTAATGTTAAGATTATCCTACATGTCACAATCTATAATTATTTCATTTGCTATTTTATAAATTTATTTATGAAGGAGAGGAAAACTTTTTTTTTTTTTTTGTGAAGACGGAGTCTCACTCTATTGCCCTGGGTGGAGTGCTGTGGAGTCACAACTCACAGCAACCTCCAACTCTTGGGCTTACGCAATTCTCTTGCCTCAGCCTCCCAAGTAGGTGGGACTATAGGCGCCCGCCACAGCACCTGGCTAATTTTTGATTCAGTTCGGCAGGAGCAGGGTTTGAACCCGCAGCCCTTGGTATATGGGGTCGGCACCCTACTCGCTGAGCCACAGGTGCCGCCCAAGAGAGGAAGTCTTAAATAGACTTGTCATAGTATAGCTTTCTTCAAAAATAAAGTTTTTCTTTAAATTTTTCTTTGAAATGTTAGTTTTATATATGTAATATAATATAAATGAGTTACAACCTGGCTTTTACTCTATTGGCAATCTTTTCTTTACAACCCTTAGAACTCTTGCCATCTTAAGTTGAAATCATGTACACAGATGCACAATGAAGCAGCTGACCAAGTAAATTATGGAAACAGAAATTCCCCTAATTCCGGGTAAAATTGCAATGTATACTTGCAAAGTATTCCGGTATACTTGTAATGTACTTACTTGTTAATAACGCTATGCATCTATTTTCCTTTGCAAAGGATATTAATAGTTGACCTTGGCTCCAGATTTTACATCTTACATTCAATGCTGTATAGTTTTCTTGGTATTATGCCAAGAATTAGATATATAATTCATTATATAATACATATTATCCATAATTTTATAATGATGTAACATATATTTCTTGACGTTATTATATTATTGAAATATATTTGCTGCTGCTTTTGGGCTGGCAGAACTCTGAGGTGAGCTGTGCGTAATTGTTCTCTGACATTGATCCAAGGAGTCCTGCCAAACAGATGCTGGCGTTCAGTCTGCAGGTCATTTTTCCTCATTGAGATTTTGTTTCCTGAATCATTTATTTTTTTCGTAAGATCATTCTCTGTCAAAATACTCTCTGTCTATCCTAGGAGCACTAGCTGACGGTTCTCTCTAAGCCTATGTGATCCAGTGGCCCCTGGCACACAGGCACTGCCATCACATTACAGGTCATTTTGCGTTATTGGATTTTGTTTCTAGAATAATTTATAAGCTGCATAGGGTCATTCTCTGTAAAAGTGTGCTCTGCCTATGCTGTAAGCAGTTGATGATAATTATCTATCAGCCTAAATAATAAAATTCAAATAAATTATCTGTTTCTAATATCTAATGCTGAACTAAAAGTGTTACAGTTACACCTGTCATTTGTAGCTTAGTTTTTTTTTTTTTAACCTTCTTAGGGTAAAAGATTATAAATAACAAATTTCAAACAATACACTTTGCTCATTTTATTTTAGAGATATGTAAGTAAAATCTATTTATATATAAATCTGCAATCTACTCAGAAATTTGGAACAAAATAGATGTTCAGATACAGTAAAATCGGTAGTTTGCCATTCTCTACAATATTATCATTTAGAGAGTCAATCTGTTTTCCTTGTTTATATGAGACAGTCCAACCTGCCTTTGAATCTTTCTAAAACTATAGTTCAGTAGTGGGAGGTATTAGCGAAACAATATGGGCTGTGATTTAATAATTTTTATTATTAAAACTTGAGTAGGATAATATATATGTAAGTGTTTTGGCTTAGAAGTGGAATCAAATTTAGAACACATTTAAAATTCTTAATAGGTATGCATTTTTATCTTTGTTACAAAAAGTCTTCAGATCAATTACAATCATTTTTGTATAAAATTGGAAATGTAACCCACCCTGTGTGCTTTCTAAAATAATTATATTTTGTATTATTTTCTAACAACTATTTGGGATGTATCATAAATTCCAACATGTTTAGAATTTTGTTTCTCAGTTATTTAATATAACTTGCTCAGATACGAAATATAGATTTTATAGAGTTATGTATCAACTTTTTCTTTTCTATTTATTAAAACTAGTTAACCACATAAGAGCCATTGAAAACCTCAACTTACCTCTCTTACCTCCCATATTAAATTATCTTTGTTCTTTCTTTGACTTCAGTCTTGTAATTTACATTTCAAAGTGTTAGGTAGGGAAGCAGGAAGGGGACAGATGCTATGCCTAGGGATGTCCATTGAGAAAGAGGTGATGCTAAGAGATGCTTTGTGTCCTAGGAAGAACAAATGGATCTCTGGGGGACAGGGTCTTTTCAGGAAAGAACATGTCACGGGTATCTCCAAGGACTGACCAGTGTTTGACAAATAACAACTCAAGAGAGACAGAGAAACCATGAAGTAGGGCCATGATCAAGGCCTTGATGGAGTAAAAGTTGAGGTAACAGGTCCGTCCATGCCTACTCTCATTAGTCACATGTACCAGCACCATGGCATGTTACAAATACCATGGCAACCTCTTGATTCTAGGAATTTTTTACTTTTTCCCAAGAAAAGCCATGAATATTTCACCTCCCATTGAACATAAAATTATGGAATCAGTGTGAAATAAGAAATCGTACTGAATTCAGGGTCCCCTCCCCTCCTGGGTGCTGACCCGTTCCTTCTCTGGAATGTACTCTATTCCAGTAAACTCTAGCACTTTTCCTGCTTGCCCTGCTCACTTACTCGGTCAGTTCAGTACCACTCACCATTCTTCCATACTGGGAACCCAGAACCAGGGAACATGGGGACCTGACACCTGGCCCCCACACCCAGCAGAATCTTTATTTTCACTCCCCATCCTTATCTGGACCAGACATCTGTCATCCCCTCACCTGAACGATGGTGATAGCCTACCAACTAATATTATGATTGTGGGTCTGTTTTTCCTCCAGTCAATCCTCCAAAATGCTAACAACATTATCATTCTGAAACAGAAATCTAGTTATATTACTCTCCTGTTTTGACCCCTTACAATCAGAGAGTAAAGTGTAAATTCTGTAGTTTGTCATTGAAGAATCCTTATTGTCTGATCACAACCTAACATTTACAGTATCCATCTCAAGCTATTCCGGGCATTTTGGAATCTTCATTATTTTAAATAAATCCCCTGGTTCAGATTTTGGGGTCTTTATAGATGAAGTCTTTCTGTCTTAAATGATTATTGCTCTTCTCCAGATGCGGAGTTTAACTTCTTTTCTCTGTAAAACCTCCTTATTACTCCGAAGTGAGTTCTTCCCTTTACAGCCCTCCACAAATTTTGCAGGACATAGATACAATATATTCATATTTGTATCTGCAATACATCTCCTGATGCATAACATGCATTTCAATTCATGTGTTGAATGATGGAATGAGTGCTTGATTGCATTTTATAGATTGAGATTGCTCAGTGTTTAAGTAATAAAAGTTAACAAAGGAACGGAGCTGCATTTCAAACAGAAAAACAGTTACAGATAGGGTGGATTTTTCACCAAAGCCAAAGAATCTCACTAAGGTAGGGACTTTGGTAACTTAAAAGAGTTGATCTGAAATAGCTGAATTAATAATGATCAACCCGAGAAAAACACTTTTGATTGACAATAGTCTTATTGGACTTATAAGGAAAGGAAAAGAACGTATACAGGATTTAGATTAATGTTTTAAAGGCAACTGGGATTTTTTTAATCAGCTGTGATAAGATACACAGACAAGGAAATGACTTATAAAGAAAGACTTTTATGCTCAGTACACCGCATGGGCAGGCAGACGAGGAAGCAAGCAGTTTAGGCAAGAGACAGAAAGAGCAAGAGAAAATGGGGTTAAGAAACTTGGTTGTAGATCACTCAGGAAGAGCTGGGCAAGACATGAGAACATAGGGGGTAAGAAACTTGGTTGTAGATCACTCAGGAAGAGCAGGACAAGACAGAGCAAACCGGTTTAGGATTGGCTAGTTGGAGTAATTTCAGCAAGCTCTGGGGCATCAGAGCTGTCTTTTTTGGTCCGGTACCTGACCCTGGGATGCTTAGAGTAGAGAGATTATAAAGGAAGCAATGGGGGGTCTGGACTCTGGATTGGTTGGTTTCGACGTAACAGGTGTGCCGGTCCAGAAGAGCTGTTCACTATCTCCAGGAGTTGCCTAATGCTAGGAAGGGTGGTTCTCCTCCAGGGTCAGCAAGGCCCTAAGATATCAAAGCGTTAGAATAAAGATAAAACATGGTTAGAGCAATTAGAAAGAGGATAAAATAATGATGAAGGAACCAATAAGGCATGTTAGCACCTCCTCTGTCCTTTTCAACACGAGAAAAGACAAGGGAAAGTCTTTATTTGCACTATCCGGGCTATTGCAGCTGAGAAGACACAGCTCTTAAAGCTGGGCTTTGTTTGCAAACAGCTCAAACAGCAAAATCTTGCAATTGAGAAACTGGAAGCTCCCTCTCTGTAGGTGCAAGGAGAGCAAGCAGCTCCAGCAGTGAGTGTCTGAAAAAGAGCCCTTCCCGGACAGAGAACAGCTCTGTACCCAGCAGGGCTCAGGTTGAGTCTCCAAGACCCTGGGAGGTAATGGGGGAGGGCAGTGGCTGGATGTTTGTTTCCAAACGTTTTGGGATCTGGACAGCCTTTTCTATCATATTACTGGCTATCGTGTGGCAGTCCACTTGTAGTTTGCTAGTGATAAAGACTGATGGATGAAAACTTTGAAGCAAGGCCTGGTGAAACACAGAAAAATGTATTTCAGCCAGTGCAGTTCAAAAACCACTCATAAGCATTGCCCATCTGGACTGTTACCCCATCCATCATCGTTGTGTGCAATTTCTCAGTCCTCTTTTTCTCGGGGATAAGTAGTTACCTTCCATTTACAGGCCACTGAGGTGTTAGTGCCAGGGACACAGGGGGTCAGCTGGTGGATTCTTTCCTGTTAATACCCAAACAAGAGACCTGGATTATGGATTACGGAAACCACAGGGAGCCAAGCTTCTCTGGCTTAAAGAAAGCTGTCTTAAATTCTTAGGGTGTTGGTGGTGAGCAAACAAGCATGCCTTTATTTTAAAAGTGATTCATTAACTCTGGAGACCTGTTTCTGTTAAAAATCACATCAATGCACATTTTTTAGTCTCCAAAGAAAATTAAATAAAAATTCGTGGCCAAGTTACTTTCTCAACTGAGACAAAAGGAACTGCATAAAAGCCACATCATTGACCTTAATATATAACAGGACGCGGTCAGCAGCTGTGAAATCATGAAGGATTCTGCGCTCCGTGAGCTTTTCTTCTCTCTGTTGGCCTGCTCTCTGAAACACACCCAGCAGAGCTGGGATCCCCACTCTTCCATCTCAGAGATAAAGAATTTTAGGCTCCTGCTGTTTTTTTCTTCATTATCTTTTTTTTTTCAGAATTGATAAAGAAAGTGAGAGGGCTACAGCTACATGACTAAAGGAAGTGCTTTAAAAATATAGTGCCCAGATGGAAAAGACAGGTGCTCTTGGAGGAAGGAAGCAGTTCTGTCAATCCAAGTAGGTTGTTCAGGATTTAATTATGAAGACTCAGTGAAACTTGACTATAGTAAAATGTCTTTCTGTGCAAATTGGAGAATGTCTTAAGGTTTCCACCAGGGACACTGATGTTGAAGAATAAGATGAGGAAAGATGAGGAACAGATAAGCTAAAACTATGCTCTCTGCAGAAAAAAAAATAGAGGCCTCTTCTTCACCCACTTTAAATTTCATACTTATTTATGTCACCCCCACTGGGTAAGAGACACAGAGCAGAACCACGCATGAACATCGGTAGTGGGTATGCACTTTGGCTCTGACATCGCTCAGAACTTTACAGAGCAGAAGAACCAAATAAACAGAGACACCTTGCAAAGTGACTGGTGAAAATCACTAATGACGTCTGTGTACCTCATAGCAGGGAACTCAGACAAAGACCACTAAACCTCAGTAGACAAATTCTAGCTTTTGAGTCTGCTGAACTATGTGTTGTTCCAGAAACCCAAATGAGTTCACTTCTTTATTTAAATCCCCACTGAAATGAATGCACTTAAGTGAAAACCCATACTTGTCCTTGTATCTCTAGTGCCACTTAGGGCTTAAATATTGTAGTAGGACCTCCGTGCATTATTTGTTGAGTTGAAGTAAGGCAGAGGGTGTCGGGTTTTAAGAGCTCCTTAGCAATTACCTATTTTCCTATAGTGTTCTCAAAACCAGATGGACTCATAGCTGATACTAAAATGTGTAATTTAGGACTATTTCTCCCTCTCTCTCTCTTTCTCTCTGCTTCCCATTTTCACTCTCTAATTCTCTCAGGACTTTTTTTTTATTTTGATGGAATTCTCTTTCTTTAAAAAATATATATATATATATATAATTATTATTTTTTGAGACAGAGCCCAAACTGTCACCCTGGATAGAGTACTGTGGCATCACAGCTCACAGCAACCTCCAGTTCCTGGGCTCAAGCTAGTCTCTTGCCTCCATCTCCCAAGTAGCTGGGACTACAGGCGCCCGCCACAATGCCCAGCCATTTTTTGGTTGCAGCCATCATTGTTGTTTGGCAGGCCCGGGCTGGATTCAAACCCGCCAGCTCAGGTGTACATGGCTGGTGCCTTAGCCCTCTGAGCCACAGGCGCTGAGCCTTTTATTTTTTTTTTTAATTTCAGGTTAATGTGAGGTTACAAACAACCAGGTCACAATATTTAAATTTGTTAGGTAGTGTCCCACTTGTAGTTGTGTTCTGCACCCCAAAAGTGTGCCATATACCCCTACATTGTGTCTATTGAGAGCACCCCAAAAGCTCCCGCCCCCGCATATGTCCCGCATTCCCCCTCCCCCCACGTGAATTAAAAAGAGTTTTTCTCCTCTGTGGGTGTGAATTAGGTCATCTGCTGGTTTCATATTATTATTGAGTACATTGGATATTTGCTTTTCCATTCTTGTCACACTTTACTAAGAAAATGTGTTTCAACTCCATCCGGGTTAATACAAAAGATGTAAAGTTTCCATCTTTTTCTTGCTGACTAGTATTCCATAGTATACATATATCACAGTCTGTTAATCCATTCCTGAGTTACATTCCTGAGAATGTAACTCCTGAGAATGTAATTCCTGAGAAACATTTAGGTCGTCACTACATCTTGGCAATTGTAAGTTGAACTGTACTTAACAATCTACTGCAAACGTCTTTATGACTAAATGATTTTTTTCTTCTATATAGATGCCTAGGCGTGGAATTGCAGGGCCAAATGGAAGGTCTAATTTGTGATCTTTGAAGATTCTCCATGCTTCTTTCTGGAGGCTGTATTAGTTCTCAGTCCCACCAGCAGTGTAAAAGTGTTTCCCTCTCTCCACATCCGTGCCAGCATCTGTGGCTTTGAGACTTGGTGATGTGGGTTAGCCTTACTGGGGTTTGGTGATATGTCGGGGTGGTTTTGACTTGCATTTCCTGATAATTAGGAATGATAATCAGAGAAGGTTCTGTTTATGTCTCTTGCCCAGTGATAGATGGGATTGTTTGCTCTTTATTGTTGAATAATTTTGAGTTCTCTATAGATCCTAGTTATCAAACTTTTGTCCAATTTTTAATATGCAAATATCTTTTCTCATTCTGAAGGTTGTCTTTTTGCTTTGATTGTTGTTTCCTTAGCTGTGCAGAAGCCTTTCAGTGTAATTAAGTCCCACTAATTTGTTGTTGTTGTTGCAATTGCCACTGAAGTCTTCTTTATAAAATATTTCCTCAGGCTGATATCCTCAAGTATTTTCCCCACACTTTCTTCTAGGATTTTTATTGTATTCTGTCTTAGATTTAAGTCTTTTATATATTTTGAATCAATTTTTGTAAGTGGTGAAAAGTGTGTGTCTAGTCTCAGTTTTTCACATGTGGCTATCAAATTCTGCCAGCACCATGTATTGAATGGGGATTCTTTTCCCCACTGTATGCTTTTGTTTGGTTTACCAAAGATAAGATGTCTATAAGAGACTGGCTTCATCTCTTGGTTTTCTCTTCTTTTCCTTATCTCTATCTCTCTACATTTTTGCCAATATGATGCTATTTTGATCCCTGTGGACTTGTAATATAACCTAAAGTCTGGTAGAGTGATGCCTCCAACTTTGCTTTTACTATTAAACATTGCCTTGGCTCTATGAGGTTTTTTTCTGGTTCCATATAAAATGAAGAACTATTTTTTCCAGTTCTACAAAGTATGGTTTTGATATTTTAATGGCAACTGCATTGAGTCTGTAGACTGCTTTGGGTAGAAAAAAAAATTTTAACCATGTTGATTTTTCCCAGTCAGGAGTGTGGTATGCTTTTCCATTTGTTAATGTCTTTTGCTAGTCCTATTCTTATGGTTACATAATTCTCTTTGTAGAGATCCTTCACCTCTTTTGTTAGGTATGCTCCTAAGTATTTCATTTTCTTTGAACCTACGTGTTCTTGATTTGCTTCTCAAGTTAGCTGTTATTGGTGTGTACAAAGGCTACTGATTTGTGGATATTGATTTTATACCCTGAGACATTAGTGTATTTGTTGATCAATTACAGGAGTCTTATGTTTGAATCGCTGGGATTCTCTAAGTATAAGACCATATCACCAGCAAAAAGCAAGTGTTTGACCTCCTCTACTCTCATTGGAATGACTTTTATAACCTTCTCTCACCTGATTGTATAGCTAGAACTTCCAGCCCAATATTGAATAATATTGGCAATTGTGGACATCCTTGTCTGGTTCCACTTCTAAATGGAAAAGCTTTCAGTTTTACTTTATTCAGTATGATGGTAGCTGCAGGTTTTTTGTAGATGGTTTCATTCAGTTTAAGAAATGTGCCATCTATGCCTATATTCTTAAGTGTTCTTTTTAGAAAAGGATGCTGAATTTTGTCAAATGCTTTTTCTGCATCTATTAAGAGGAGCATATGGTCTATGTCTTTGATATGGTGAATTCTACTGATGGATCTATGTATGTTAAACTGACCTCGGATCCCTGGGATGAAGCCTACATGGTTGTGATGTATAATTTTTTTATTGTGTAGCTTTATGTATTGGCTAAGATTTTATTGAATATTTTTGCATCTATATCGATTAGTGAAACTGGTCTGTAGTTCTCCTTTTTAGTTGGGTCTTTTCCTGATTTTGGCATCAGGGTAATAGAAAGTGTTAGAGAATGTTCCTTCCTTCTCAATGTTTTGGAATAGGTTCTGCAGCATCAGTATAAGCTTACTTTTGAAAGTTTGATAGAATTCTGGTGTGAAACCATCTGGTTCAGGGCTTGTTGTTGTTGTTAGAAGATTTTTTATTGTTTCTTCTATCTCAGTATTTTCTTGATACTGGTCTGTTGAAGAGATCTTTCTTCTTGGTTAAATCTAGGTAGAGGGTATTATTCCAGGAATTGATCCATTTTTCCACATCATCAAATTTCTGGGTATAGAGTTTCTTACAGTAGTAGAAAATAATATTTGGTATATCTGTGGTATCGGTTGCTACTTCTCAATTTTCATTTTTGCTTGAGTTTATTAGAGATTTTACTTTTCTGTTTCTAGTTAATTTGGTGAAAGGTTTATTGATTGTATTTATCTTTTGAAGAACCAACTTTTTGTTTCACTAATTTTTTGAATGATTCTTTTGTTTTTAATTTAATTTATTTCTGATTTAATTTTTGTTGTTTCTATTCTTCTAGGTTTGGGTTAGACTGTTCTTCCTTTTTTATTTCTTTGAGATGATTCATTAGGTTGTAAATGTGCTATCTATTTTTTGGATGTGGACAACTAATGTAATAAATTTCTCTCTTGAGACTACTTTTTCAGTATACCACAGGTTTTGGTAACTTGTAGCTTAATTTTTGTTATGTTCAATGAATGCAGAAATATCCTCCTTTATTTCTTCCCTTATCCAACTATCATTCAGCATAAGTTTTTTTAGTTTGCATGCCTTTGTGTGGGAATGAAAATTTCTGTTAGAGTTAAGTTCCACCTTTATTGCCTTGTGGTCTGAGAAGATACAAGGAATCATTTCAATTCTTTTAATTTTGTTGGGCTTTTATTTGTATCCTAGGTTGTGATCTATTTTGGATCTATAGGCTGATGACAAGAATATATTTCCCTTAGTTTTTGGACAATGTATGTGTCTGATAAGTCCATTTGTTCTAGAGTCACATTTAAGTTTCTTGTATCTTTGTTTAGTTTCTGCTCAGAAGATCTGTCCAATTCTTTCATAGGGGTGTTAAAGTTCCCAGGTATTATGGTGTTATGGGATAACATATTGCTCAGACTCATCAAGGTCTGTTTTATAAATCAGGGAGCATTTAAGTGGGTGTACAAATATTTAGAATTGAAATGTCCTTTTGCATTTCCCCCCTGAGCAGTATGAAGTGACCATCTTTGTTTTCCTAAGTTTAGTTGCTTTAAATCCACTTGTATCTGAAAATAAGATTGCAACTCCTCCTTTCTTCTGATTTCCATTTGCCTGAAATACTGTTTTCTAACCCTTTACCCTGAGTCTCAATTTGTCTTTCAAAGGCAGGTGTGTTTCCTGGAGACAACATGTAGATGACGTGTGTTTTCTTATCCACTCAACCAACCTGTGCCTCTTTAGTGAGAAATCCAAGCCATTAATATTTACTGAGATAATTGATAAGTGTGGTGGAGTTCTATTCATCTTATTTTTCAAAGACAGTTTCTTAGTTTTATCCTGTGAATTCTTATGGAAGCTAGGTTTTGTTCTTTAGTTTCTGGGTATTTAGTTTGTTGGTTGTCCATTGTGATGGTCAGTGTGGATAGTAGCTCTAAGTATCTCCTGTAGAGCAGGTCTTGTTGTGGTGAATTTCCTCAATGTTTGCTTATCAGTAAAATATTGGAATTCTCCATCAATTTGGAAGCTTAATTTACTGAATTATAGGCTGATAATAATTAAGAAAGTTAAAAGTAGATTACCATTCTCTTCTGGCTCGGAAAGCTTCAGCTGAAATGTTTGCTGTCACCCTGATGGATTTGCCCCTGTTGATCAGTTGATGCTTACTCCTGGCTGCTTGTAGAATTTTCTCTTTCATCATGACTTTGGGGAAGTTTGTTACAATGCATCTGATAAATGCTTCATTTGTTTTGAGATAACCTGGGGTTTGATAGCCCTCCAAAAGGAGTGTTTCAGAATCTTTCATGAAATGTGGAAAATTTTGATTTATGATATCTTCCAGTAGGACTTCCATTCCTTTGGGACAGCCTTCTTCCCCTTCAAGAATTCCTATAATTTGTATGTTTGAATGCTTTATGAAGTCCACAAATATCTGAGGAAATGTTCTGCTTTCTTTCCCTTCTTTTCTGCCTCTTTAACTACCTGAGTTAGCACAAGAGCTTTATTCTCTGTCTCTGAGAGTCTTTCTTCTCCATGGTCTAATCTGTTGTTGACACTTTCTATTTCATCTTTTTTTTTTTAATCCTTTTTATTAAGTCATATACACATAGACTATGAATACATTTGTGCATTTGTGGGGTACAATGTGTTGACTTTTTATACAATTTGGAGTGCTTACATCAAACTAATCAATACAGATTTCACCTCATTTACTTAATTGTGTTAAGGATTTCTGTTCTATTCTTGATAAATTTGACCTGTACACTTGCAATATGCTCCATAGGTGTGATCCCACTGCTTACCCTCCCTCTATCAAACCTTCCCTCTCCCCTCATATCTCTCTCTACCTCTCTCCTTCATCCTGTGCTATAGTTGTGATCTATCTTTCATAAGGAAGTGTGAGTAATTATAAATTAGTTTCATAAAAGTACTTACTGAGTACATTGGATACTTTTTCTTCCATTCTTGAGATACTTTACTAAGATCAACTTCATCTTTAAATTGCTGATTGAGTCCTTCAATTTTTTAAGCTATGCCATATTCTTTCCACATTCTTCATATCTTTCACCCATTATTTGGTTCTTTTTTTTTACTTTCTCTTTAATTCCCTTTATTACCTTTTCCATCCAAATTTCAAATTACCTCTCTGTCATTTTCATTAATTCTTTATAGGTGTAATCCTCTGCAATAGCCTCCTGATGGTCCCTTGCAGGGTGGGCGGAGGGTTGCTCTGTTTAGGTTTTCATGTTGCCAGAATTTTTCTGTTGGTTCCTCTTCATGTGTGTTTTCTTCCTGTTCACTTATTTCACCTAGTTTTTCCTTCTCACTGCCTTCTTTGCTTTAAATTACCTTGTCTCAGAGTGTAGGTTTTGAAGTGGCTTCTTCATATAAAGCCAAAAGGAAGATAAGGGTAAAAAACAGGAAGGGTGTAAGGGGAGACAAAGAAAAAGAGGAGGCACATTAAAGAAGATAAAGAGAATGAAAGCAGAAATGGAGAAATGATGGTGTTCAACAGGGTGTCATGCCCACACCCACAACTTTAGGACTGGGTGTGGGCACGAGTTGAGTAGGTCCCTTGAAGTCAGGAGCTCCTTACCTGCCTGGGCAAAAGCAATACCTCAGCTTCACCAAATGTGGAAAGAGAAAATAACAAAAAACAAACAAACAAGATAAACAAGAAATAAAATAAATTAAATTAAATTAAAAAATTTAGCAGTATGTCTCAGTGGGGACCTACCAATACTGTCTTTCCAAAGTTCTAACCTAGGAGGACTGTGAGCCCATGACCTTCTAGAGCCAAACCAATGCCATGACACCCTCCAGCCAGACCAAAGTCATGACCTCACAGCACTCAGAAAAAAGAAAAACATATATATATAAAAAAATTGAAGATACAAATACATAAGATAAAGAAAAAAAGGGATATCTTAGCTGTTGTATCAGAAATTTATGAGGGAAAATAAGAATGGAAAAATCTCTACAAAAGAGAAAAAAAGCAGAGAAATAAAAAAGAAAGAGAGAATTAAAAGGGCTGAAAAACCATAATAAAAATGGAGGCGCCCTTGCTTTTGAAGATGGTGAAAATGAAAAAATAATAAGCAATTGAAAAAAAAAAGAAAAAGAAAAGCAAAGAAAAAAAAGCAAAGATACAAATGTGTGTATATATATATATATACACACATTATATATATAATGTATTGCCTGGATACCAGGTAACACTGTTGTGTTAAGAGATGGAGAACATGCACTGTTTTGCAGTGAAAAATTAGGGCCTGAATCCACTTTCTAGTTGTAGAGGAGGAGATTAAGTTCCGTTTTCTTGACTTAGTTACTGTCAATGATGGCCTGGTTGTTTTGTCAGCATTCAGTTCCCATGGGATTGGGGGATCATAAAGCTCTGCCAGATTCTTTAGGAGGAATGTCACATAGTGTCCCCCTGACAACAATTTCTGGATCACTCTGCTTACCCCAGGGGTAAATCCCCAAGTTTAGCAGATGCACCAGAACCAGCCATGCCTTAGGACCTGAGGATTATTTCTCCCACATGACCTTCCCACGATAGCAGTGCCCAGTCAGCAGCCAAGCTAATGGGAGAACCAGAGCATTGGTTATTCAGTGCCAGCTGTTGGACTCTTTTGAGTCCAGCTACTCTTTTAAGCCTTCCAAGGCTGTTCAATGATCAGATAAAACCCAAATCAAAAAACTCCCAGAAACTCCTTTTCTGTCCCCAGTCCTCTGCAGGTGGCCTGGCTAGCTAGTCCCCATCATTCCCAATTTCTCACCTTCTGTGCTTGATTTCCTAAGCTCCAGATCTCCTTTATGGCTCCTATGGTCCACTACTGCTTTACTGTGTTTCTAGAGTGATGTCCCTTGGTGGCTACCCCAGCCAGCAGTTATTGGGGTTTTCTTTCCCTTGTCTTGCCATGCCATGAGTGCCTAGTAAGGAGATATTTCTGTTCCACCATATCTGGCCCATCCTCTCAGGACTTTTCCAAGTGCTTATCTATAAAAGTTAATAATGTGATGACCCAGATGCTTAGGTCCTTTATAGTTTTGTTGTTGTTGTTTGTTATTTTTAAAATTACCATTTCATAAATTAAAATTTTTTTATGGTGCTGGACAATTCCATGAGTTTTAACAGGTTTTGATTGGTGAAGCCACCACTATAAACAGCAAACTGAATGGTTCTATCAGTTCAAAAAAACTACCTTATTCTTTTTTTTTAAATAATTTTATTGAATCATAATTATGTACATTGGTGCAATCATAGGGCACAATTCATATACATTCAGAAATATTTTGATCGCACTGTTACAGATGGCCTTCATGGCATTTTCTTGATCACTATATAAAGACATTGATACTCTACCTTTAATAAGTTTCACCAGTACCCTGCTAAGATGCACTGTAGGTGTGTTCCCACTAATTGCCCTCCCTCCACCCATCCTCCCTCCTCCCCTCCCTTTCCCCTTTCCCTGTATTCCTGTGCTATAATTGGGTTTTAGCCTTCATATGAAAGCTATAAATTAGCTTCATATTAGGGCTGAGTACATTGGATACTTTTTCATCCATTCTTGAGATACTTTGCTAAGAAGAATATGTTCCAGCTCCATCCAAGTAAACACTAAACAGGTAAAGTCTCCATCTTTCTTTAAGGCTGCATAGTATTCCATGGTATACGTGTACCACAATTTATTGATCCATTCGTGGGTTGATGGGCATTTGGGCTTCTTCCATGACTTAGCAATTATGAATTGGGCTGCAATAAACATTCTGGTACATATATCTTTATTATGATGTGATTTTTGGTCTTCAGGATATATACCCAATAAAGGAATTATAGGATC
>CAUYON010008658.1:0-29083 GCA_963573935.1 Arctocebus calabarensis
GTTCAAGTGAAGGCTACAACCCATTTATTGCACAGGAAGAAGGGGAAAGGGGAGAGGGAGGGAAGGGGAGGGAGAGGGTGGGGGGAGATGGGACAAAGGGTGAGATCACATGTATGGTACATATTCAAAGGGTCAGGAGAAAACTTCTAAATAAGGATCAAAAATGTTTTCATATAGTAAATGAGAAAATATCATGAACGGTATGTCAGTCAGGTTGATAAAATATCTCAGATTGCATGTGAATCCCCCACACTGTACCCCATGGTTGAATTAATGTACACAGCTATGATTCAATTAAAAAAAATAAATAAATACAGAAAAAAAAAAAAACCAAAAGTGCTGTCTTGTAATTCTAACTGAGGCACGAGCTTCTGCTAAGGCTGACATTTCATAAACTGAAATTCCCAGCCCATTCTTCTTACTACTCCCTCTACTACTATGCAACCTTCGTGTGCAATCCATCTCCATGCACAGTCTAAGTGTATTTAAAACTCAATTAATTTTTTTTATTGTTGGGGATTCATTGAGGGTACAAGAAACCAGGTTACACTGATCGCATTTGTTAGGTAAAGTCCCTCTTACAATCGTGTTCTGCTCCCATAAGGTGTGGCACCACCAAGACCCCACCCCCTCACTCCTTCCCTTTCTCAATAGCCCTGTGAAAAAATTATAGTAGTGGTGATCATCCTTACATTCTAGAGTCATGGTTCAGAGCTTACCCTCTGGAGTCAATATCACCTGAGTAGGAGTCCAGATTCCATGCTGATCGTTTGTATGAATTGAAAAAATTATCCAAACTCTTTGAGCCTCAGTTTCCTCATCTGTAAAATGTAGATGACTACATAGTCAAACCTTTTAAGGATTTTGTGAAGATTAAACAAGAGCAGGTGTGATGCACTCAGCACAATGGCTGGTACACGGGGAAGCTCTCGATAAATAGTAGTTATTATCCTGACTGCCATTCTACAGATGAAGATGCTAAGGTTCAAAGAGTTAACATGATCTGTCCAAGTGCACAGTACCAGTAAGGCACAGAAACAAGCAAGCCTCCAGCTCCAATCTGTGACTCAGAACCTCAGGCTTCTTCTCCCACACTAGGGGTTCCCATCTGACTGCATACTGAAATCACGTGACGAGCTTTGAAAACATTTCCACATGTGTGTCCACCCAAGAGATTCTGACTTAACTTTTTTGGGTGTGGATTCTAGACACGGGTATGTTATAAAAGCTCCCTAGGCAATTCTTATGCCACGCCAGCGTTGCAAACCCATGTTCTTTACTGAACTTCCTCGTTAGTTCCCTGGAAGCCCTGAACTGTCTATTTCATGTTCTAGACTCCCTGTCAATAACGAAAAATGAAATTCAGATATACCAGTCATAAAAAGTGTCAAGTATAAAAATTGCTACCCCACCTACTTGTTTGAACACCACAGGAACTTGCTGGATTAGATAATTCAGAGCTTGCCAGAAATGACTAGAAATGAGCAAATCCAGTTCCAGGCTATAGTCTCACCATGTTTTTCTGAATACACAGGGAGGTCCTTCTGTGTGGTCAGCCTGGGCTCCCCTGTGGAGTCAGCACAGAAATCTATTTTAAACATGAAAGGCCAACCTGAGGTTCTGAGCTAAATTACTTAAAACAGGCTTCTGGTTTTGCACACAAGAAATGATACAAAAGGAGGCTTGCCATGGGTGCAAAGAGAAAAGCCACGTGTCTAATTTTGGGTGAGTGAAAAACCTAGAGGAAGAAAAGCAGTAGGCTTCCAACTCATTCAGCCTGAGCTCTGTTGGGGCACATGGAGTTGATGAGGTCAAGGCTATAGAGCTGACTCCCCACCACCCATGAAGCACTTAGCAGAGCTCTATCCAGAGGCCACATTCCCCAGGGTCTAACCCCATCTAACTGGCTCAAAGGGGTAGCCAGTGGCCCTAAGGAAGCCCCAACCTCATTTGAAGACAAGTCTATCAGATCAGTAGCAGTCCCAAAATCAGAGAATCTTACAGATCATGTTTAGCTTCTGCCGCAAATGAATAGTCTTCACATATTCAAGGAAACTGCATGAAGACACATCTGGAATTTGATATCCTCCATAAAGAAAATGTTTATCTTCATTTTTAAAAGGTGCCTTTACAGGAAAATATATTCTCTATTAGCAGGTCTTGGGCTTAGCAAGCTTTCTCTCAGGGTCTGAAGATAATAAACTTGTGTGAGACATGAAAGCAAAATGTCTAGGCCAAAAGAATCTTCTGAGGAGTGAATAATCATATGACTAACATGCCCAAAACAATGCTTCCAAGAAACTTCTTCCATAATAAACCAATGTTAGTTTTCATGGCCCACATAGAGTTCCTACCAATGAACTCGGCTTGGGTGATTCTCACCTGTCAGTCCTGGAACAAAAATCTGTTCAAACTCTAAGCTCTAGCTAGCATGTCCTGGCCTCTTCAGCTAAAAGACAATTGGTGTCGTCGGGCTCCTGAGCACATTTTCATAATCAGCCTCTTCCTGGGTGCACAGCAGCTGCTCGATTGATGGTGTTAGACAGGGAATACAGAGAGATGCCAGGAGTGCCCTCAGATCTGACATAACGAAGCAAACATCAGTCATTTAACTAAAAAGCTCATAAAGGTTCCATCAGCTGTGACACAGGAGTCTGTCTTAGGCGAAGCTAATGAGGAAATGTGGCAGTGCGAGCCTTTTCCTCAGACAGGAACAAGTTGTGAGTGAGCTGCATTTTCGATGGAAAAAAAGAAAATTGAATTGAGAACTGTGCATATTCTTGCTTTGATGAGAAATGATATTGCTGTGTTTTGAAACACATGTCTGAAAGAAAAGATGTTTTTTTAAAAAGTGTTCCACTTCATTTGCCAAATGCTCAAGAGCACGTAAAGTTAGTACTTGAAAGTGGTCACTTCTATGGAAGGCAACATTACACAAAATGTAATCTGGGCCCTCTCAGAAAAGGAAATTTCTTCACTAATGATGCAATAAATTCAATTCATGCCTTTACAGAGTAGATCGTGGCTGGAAGCCATTAAATAAGGGATTCAGATAATAGTACACAAGCCACAAGAATAACCGGCATGTGCAGGACACTTTGGGGTATTTAAAGCACTTGTATAGTATTTCATTTAATCTTTAGTGACAAAAGCAGAGAAGAAATGATTTGTAGCTGCATTTCAAAGAAAGAGAAAAAGAACTGAGGAACTGAGTCAGTCCTGTGGTCTGGGTCTGGAACCCAGGCCTCTGCCCTCCAGAGTCCTAGAGCTCCATGCCCCAGAGTTGAGCTGGGAGCAGGACTGACTTGTAGGCAAGCTTTCATATATAGTCAAGTGTTATTTCTATTCAAACACTGCCCAAGAAATGTGACATAAGCTAATGGTGATGATCTGTGTCCCCTACCTAGTCCTACTGGCTCATGTCTGGATAGACTTTTGCTCCAATATTGTCTTTTGATGGCATCACCAATGACAGCAGCACAGGAAAAGCAATAAATTCAAGAGGAAGAAAAATTATACCACATTTGGATGAAGACTGCTAATGTTTCACTGAATATACAAGCTCATCATGTATATCAATATGCCTATAATACTCAGGTGGCAACAAGAGTATTCACAGAGAAACAAAAGCAGCCATCTCCTACGACTGAGGAAACCTTACCCCTCAATTGGAGAAACGAATTAGATAACAAAATATGGAATTTGTCTGTACAAGTGTTTTCTGAATGGAAAAAATCACAAGACTGGTTATAAATCTGGTCAAATGGCACACATGACCCCTTCCCCTGCCTATGTTTACCCTTCTTTGAAATCATAATGAAACCTACCCATTTTACTTGGTCTTGAGAGTGGAAAACATTGCCTAAAGAAAATAAATGTAACAAGCGTGGAAATGCCTTATTCTAGAACTTAGCAACCCCTGAGCTTCTTTGTCTTGCCCTCATGCTTCTCAGCTTCTTCTAGAAGCATATATGGGTATTTTGTTTGGTACCACTAGGGTGCCACCAAGAACACTCCCACATGATGTAATCCCCTGGGGTTCTGAATGAGGCAACATTGGTGTTACCTGCACTGCCCAGCTGAGAATTTGAGGAAGAGAGGATGCATCTCATGGAGAGCCACCAAGGTCTCAGAAGTTTCAGAAATTGAAAAGAAAGGAAGAGAGTTTTAAAAGTATGCAGAGGTCATGGTCATGCCCATAGCCCTGAGTGGACCACCAGAGGCAAGGCCCACACAGATGCCTACTCACTAGGAATGGAAAAGTATTAACAGAACACAAAGGCAGAAGAACAGCATTGCGCCTTGTTAGGTCTCTCTGAGCAATATGATCCTTAGACAAAAGAGAAGAGAAGGGCTAATTACATATTGATGGATTTCCTTTCTTTGCTTTTTTTCTGACAGCCAATGGCTGTCTTTGCTCCTCAGACAGCCAGCAAATCCAAGAATAGCTCTGTGTTCACAGCTCTGCTCTCTGTGAAGGTAGTAGATTTTAATGTCTTTCCAACTGCGAGTCTGCTGGTAATGATCAGCAGATGCCCTTCCTAAGGAGGAGTTACGTTCGTGTTCTGGAACAAGGTCTTCACATGAAGAGCTGCTCTATGACCAACCTTGGTTCCTAATTAACCCAACAATAGGCCTTTAGTACTACTGAAAGGCGACACTGCTGTGGCATTTGACCATTTTACCTTACTTCCTTTTCTAGGTGAGGTTCCTTCAAAACATGGCCTTTTCAGGTTACTATAACATCAACAAAGAATCACTATTGTATGGGAAGACTTTTATTTTTTCCCAGCATCTGCCTTACAGCTGCACTATTTATATTGGTATTTTTTTCACAGTTTACTTTCTGCAATGTATTTGGGTTAACAAGATTGCTATTTAGTATAATATACTAGGCTGGTGGAAGAGTGCCTGGTTTGTATGGAGCTGGGAAAGTTTCCCTGAGAAAGAAATGCATACCCTAAAGCTGCCTGGGTGACATACCAAATGGTAAACAATTCTAGGGCTTTTGCAGATCTACCTGTTGGCAGCCATGTGGCTTACACAGCGACACCAAGAACCCTGATACAGTGGGGTCTGCATGGAATGCAGTGAAAACCATATTTCCAAATCCATAACATCCCACATGCAAATAAATAAATTCTTCTTTCTAAATGTCACCAACTAGGTGATTTCCAGGCAGGCTCTGCAGTATTTTCCTAAAACTATAGAAGAAGCAGCAGTCACCCTTCTCTGAACCCTAACTTCCTGGTGTCTGACATTACCCCCAAAAGTTCAGGATTCATATTCCAAATGCTGCAGGTGGTCACCCTTTGGGGATGGATATTAATGAAGACATGCTCCCAGGCCGGAGCCAAACCTGTCAGAGTGCAAAGGGGACAGTCTGTTTGAAGCAGCTTTCTAATTTCTCATAATGAGCCCTACCAGAATTAACACTCACAGCATCAGTGACAGCAGATTTCAAAGGTCACATCAGCACAAGGAAAGTGTCTCACTGTGTCTGTGTTCCCCTCCCCCAACGTCGAAAGAGCAATATTCTCCAAGTCTGTCAAGTTGATGGTCTTGCCACTGTACGAAGAGACCTGCTGGGCGAGGTATGGCCAGGGGAATTTCCCAACTTCTCTGCTGCAGAGGCCAACCCAGTTCAGCTCTTAACTGTCCATGTGCCATGTGGGTCCCTCAGTGACATACATGGCTTATGTGATCTCCCTGGTGAGCATGGACAACTGAAATCTGAGTGTGCTGTTGCATTCCTATCAGTTTTAATGCTGAGTCACCATGGAACAATCAACCAGGAGGACTGTAATGGACTTTAACTGAGGCCAGTACAAGTGCTCTCAAACAATCCAGGGCAGCTAATTAGAAAGAAGAGGCTGTGGCTCATAGGTGACCAAACTAACATGACCATGTAAGTAAACTGGTACAAATTGTGCAATGTTTTCAAAGCTCTATCTTTAGCTGAAGCACAACTTTCCACAATGGCAAGAAAGTATGTTAATCAGTTGACACCCAGATTTTGATTTGAAAAAATTTGGCTGTTAACAGGAAGTGATGGGTTTGTAGAAAAAAAAAAATTAAATGGTAAATTTCTGCAAGTTGAATCACTGAACAACTCCATTGTCTCAGTCTGATCTTTATTAGAATCTAGGATTCAAAGGTCAATCCCTCCTCTGCCCCCTGTAAATAGTTTCCCTCTGGTTTATCAGGAGGGCTGACAAAGTGGAGATCTGATGAGGTGACGCCAGGACTGTCTACTGCACATCTATGGCCTCTGCCAGTTTTAAGTGAGACCCTTAAAGCAACAGCACTACTGACACGTTATCATTTCAAAGAGTGACTTTGACAGACGCATATAATTGTATTAGAAATGTCTAGATTTTACACATATACACATGTGTAAAATATGAACAAATATTGCTGCTTCAGAATTAAAACTCACATTTCATTCATTTGGAAAGCTGTGCTATGTATAAGCCCATGTGGGTACATGTGAAGCACAAGAACTATGCTGGAGAGATTCATGGAGTAGGCTGTTTTCCTCCTGCTAAAAATCCAGCAACAGCTTCAAAAGGACCATTCTCAGGACTAATGAAGCTACCGCAGCTAAAAGCACGCTGCTGCTGCCTGAAGAGGAGCTCACGGGACTGCCTTTGGGGGGACACAGAAACCTGTGCAGAATCAATACAATCAGCAAGCCTGCCTGTGACATCAACTATGCATAAAGTGCATGCAGAGTGACCAAGAAATCACAGAATCTGAACATACAGGAAATGGACTAACAGCTGGGAAAACAGAGACTACAACTGGAAGCATGCATGAGAAACAAATCGATTTCTAAGTCAATAAATACACCTTTTCAATAAGAGTGCATGTAACTCTGGATTCTGTCTGTTCCATTTGCAAAGGTAGCTTGGGGCCAGAAGCACTTTTCACCACCTCGCCTCTTTCCCTTGGCAAAGAGATAAGGGTAACTTCAATGTGAAGTTTCCTTTTAAAAGCTCAACTCAGACTTTCACTGCAGGCCTTTTTCAAGATGTAGTACTCTAATGCTCAAGCAGTTATGCATTGATACACTCTTTCTAGGAGTTATTAGCACCTTAAAGCCATGTTTTTGTAATCACCTTTCTTTCTTCAATTATGCAATTTATTACCTATTTCATGATAGGTATTAAAAAACTCTGAAGCTAGTCACAGGCATTTTGCTTAATAAAATATTCATATGCTAAAATGCATACTTTTTCATGATGAGTAATATGTTTAAAAGTAATTTCCCATTGGTCATCCAATTTTGGAGTGGTCGGCCCTGTCTGCCTTTAGAAACACTGTTTGAATCAAGGGAAAACTAATAGCCCTTCCTGTACGTAGCCCCTAAATATGCAAAAGCTGAGCTGGCTGTATAATGTTACAACTGTTTTTGTTTAATGCAGAAACTATCTCCCCCTCTAGATTGAGAGGTATCAATTAATTGAGAGTATCAGGCTGAGGTTATGAGAGCAAGAATTATTCATAACCTTACTCACTGTTGGGTCCCCAGTACCGAGAATGGGGTCTGGAACCTAGAAGGTGAAAGGTTTTGGACCCAAAGATAAAAATCATTCTGAAGTGCAAGACAAAAGGAAGATGGAGATCCAATTCGCAGGATTAAAGTGGCTTTTACTCCACCTGGAGTGTAGATGAGGGTGAGATTCCTGACTAGGGAGAAATCCACATTTGGGCTAAGGCAGACAGGGATATAAAGGATTAGAGCAGCCAGAATTGGCCTGTCCATAGTTTTACCTGGGCAGGTAGGTGGGACAAGGTTAGGGAGGTCTGGATTGGTCCGTTCACTTTTTCCTGGGAGGGACATGCTATCCAGGAAAGAGATTTTTCCTGGGTGAGTCGGTAACTTGATTCTATCAGCATGTACTCAGTATATAAATGTCTGTTGAAAAAAAACAATAAGGAATCTTGGAAGGAGGTTACGGGAAAAAGGAAGGCGGGAAGAAGGAGAAAGGAAAGGAAGGAAGGCTAGCCAGGAAAGAAGGAAGAAAGGCTGTATTAGGTGTGTGATCCTGGGCGAGTAATTGACTTTCTCTAATCCTAAACCCCATAGGGGCCAATGAAGACAGTGAACCAGAGAATTTCTGAACTCCCTGCCTGTTCCGTAAATCTGTCACTCTATGACTTAAATTGTCCAATGACATTAATGATAATATAGATAATAAAAAGTTCTTTGCTCACCAATGAAATACATCTAAGTATTCAGAAGAGGGCCCCCCATTAGTTCAATATCTGTCCCATTTTCCAAACATTGAAGAATTCTTTGTTTCAAATATTTAAACTACACCGGAAAGATGAACTGAGCGCGTATTTGCTTAATTTGCAGACTGATAGAGCTCACTTTCAGAAATGTTTCCATAGGTTTACTAAAACACTTATCACCACTCTAGTTCAACAATTGAATATTATCCTCTTATAATAATGTACACTTAGAAAGGGAAAGAAAGCTAATGTCACCTAAAATGAACACTTGTGGAATATTAATCTCTTCTAACTCTAAAAGCCTAAGATGTACTTCCATCGTGACATGGCTGAAATTATCTTCTGCTAATATAAATGCTATTGCCACTAATTCCCCTACTTCCACCCAGAAGTGAGGTAATGAGGTTTTCCAAGCATCCATAAAACCCTATAATTCAAGGTTAGTTAACAGTGTGTATTTTCTGAGCTAGTACTTACATTGCAACATGCAAGAGCATTTGTACAACTTCACATTCAGCATAAGTGAGTCTTTAACAAACAAATTTAGAAACCTTTTTTTTTCAAAAAAATCATATTTTCCAAAGTTTGAAATAAATTCTAAGGTCATACACATCATCTGAATGCACACCTACCCAAACTGAGTTCTTAATGCTCACACAGTCATAAATGTGTCCTTATGAGGCACTTCCTCCATTGTACACCATTCTACATGCTAAAGGAGGTGACTGAAGTGCAGAACTGGCATTACTCATTTATTTGCTTGGCCCTGATATCTCTCTCTCTGTAACAGCACAGGCTAGTTGAGTGATTATTTAATTCAAACAAGTTCATATAAATAACCCCCTTCACATCTGTACATTAAATTAAAAAAAAATGATCTCCTACAGAACAAAATTTAAACTCCTTGATTTGGAGCCAGAATTCCCCACTTAGAAACTGTGTGTCCTTGGGAAAATTACTTAACATCTCTGTGCCTCAATTTGCTCTCATCTGTAAATTGGGGGGTGATAGTAATTCCTTTCTTACAGAGTTGGTGAGGAGCGTAAACAGACTGATACTTGTAAACCATGTAGATGAGTGCCCATCATACGGTTTGACTCACATAACAATTACTCTACTGCTCCCTTGGTGATTGGATGCTCCCAACACATTTCAGGGGTTCCCTCCCACTGTTTCTATCTTGAACATTCCCATCTAGACGGGTTTATTCAGTCTTCTTAAATTTCCTCTTATGTTTTATTACCTTTGTGCTTTCACACAACAAGTAGCAAGTATTTATTGAGCGCATACTATGTCCCAAGCATTGTGCTTAACGTTGCATGCATTACCTGTTTCAGCATCACAAGATCTCAGTTCAGATGAAGGTAACTGTTGCTTGGAGGCATAAGTAACTTGACCCCAACTGCAGGGTTAATAAATGGCATAGCCAATAGTGAAATTCAGGAATGAAATCCTCCAGTACTCTCTTCAAAACCACTGGGAATCCCTACCTATGTTTGTACCCATTAGACTGTTCTCCCTTCTGTAACAGCTTTCTAGTTCTTCTCACCTACTCATGTGCTTTCCAAAACCATCTCATTCTCAACTCAGCCTCAGACGTTCCTGGTCCAATCCAGTTCTCAGAACTCTCAGAGCAGTCATGACCTCTTTGGAAGCTCAGACAATCCATTAGTCAAGTAATCATCTAATACCCTGGAACAGTACCTCTATTTTGTTGAATTCAGAAAGAATTAATTTTCTTTTTGTACATGTTTTGCGTATTTCTCTAATTAGTCTGATGCTCTGTAAAGTCAGGGGACAAATCTCATATTTATGTCCTAAATAGTACTTGGCACAAAGCAGGTATTCAGTTAAAAAGTGATTATTTGTTTTAACCCTAGGGACAAATAAGTAGGTCAAGCTGACCTTGGCTCCTCACTTTAACAGCTGGTAAGCAGACATAATAAAATTCAGATTTTCAATCCCTTCCTTGATTATTCAGTTATTACATCAGTCATTTTCTCATTTTTCTCTTGGATGCTAATATTTTATTTAGTTTCTCTAGCACCATTATAAAAAGTTTCCCCAAACCCAGCATTGGAAAATCAGCTGCAAAATAATAAAATGACTTTTTTTCTAGGCAAAAAGCAGCACATTATTTGAGATTCATTTACTAGAGATTTGCTTAATTAAAATAAGCTTTAAAATGATTATCTCTATGAACTGGTGTAAGATCCAGGACATATTTTTAAATGAAAAAGTTCTAACATTCAAAAGCATGTAAATGTGTCACAGTGATTTTTAAAAGAAAAGAAATAAGCAAAGGTGGGGAAATAAAATCCTTAGAGGAATTCAGTCAGAAATAAATAAAATGCACTATATTTCTAAAGAATAACAACCACGCAGGGGGTGGGTGTGTAAGAGGATTGAGAACTAACCCAGGTGATTTGAGCACAGTCTTTAAACTACATACCCTTAGGCTCGAGACAAAAACAACTCTAAGCAAATGTGGCACTAGTTAGTAGGCTTCTTTCTGCAGTGCCATGGGTTAGTAATTATGAAAGTACTTTCCACATATGCTAAAATTGAGTCAAGAAGATAGTATGTGGTGAATAATGGGACCCCGGTTTCTCAATGTCAGAAAAGGAGTTACAGATATGACAAAGAAAAAATAATGAACCCTTTGATGTTGGATGAGAATTAGAGGTATGAGTACACATTCGTGGCTTTTAATGCATATCTATAATGATGATGAAGTCTATAAAGAAAGATAGAAATAGATAATAGGACGTGTGTATGTACATATGTCTACAGACATACGCCTATGTACTCCTGTGCATTTTCTAGTTCTATTTGCTAAGAAAGCTTAGAATCATTTGCAGGGGAGTTTTAGGAAAGTAAAACCACTTGTATGACACTATGATATTGGGAAGTGGGGTACGTGCGGGGGCAGGGGCTACATGGGAAATCTCTGTACCTTCTTGCTCAATTTTGCTATGAAACTAAAAAGGGTCTAAAAAGTAAAATGTATTAAGAACTCGTCATTTGGCATCCACCATAATAATAAGATCTGATACAGTGGAATCATCAATGAGTCCTAGAGCTAGTGAGTAAAACTTCTTTTTCGTAATGACTTTACGGAGCTATAATTCACATACCGTATAATCATATAATTCACCACTTTAAAGTGTATAATTTAGAGGATTTTAGTATGTTCACAAGGTAATGGAACCATAACCATTATTTTCAGAACACTTTTTATTGCCCCAAGGGAAATCCTGTACCCATTAAGCAGTTGCTTCCCATCGCTCCTTCCCCTGAGCCCCTTACAAACCACTAATCCACTTTCTGTCACTGTGACTTGGCCTATTCTGGACATTTTGTATAAATGGAATCACACAATACGTGGTCTTTGGGGTCTGGCTTCTTTCACATAACATGGTGTTTTCAAGGTTCCTCCCGGTTATGGTACAAAAGCTGGGACGTGCACCAGTGTTCCTTTCCGTTGTGCTGACTCTTATTCCATTGTACTGGGATACACTTACCTTTTCTGTTCAGCAGGTGATTGATAAACATTTGGATTGTTTTTACTTTTTGGCTACTGTGATTAGCGCTGCTGTGGACATTTCTGTCCAAGTTCTGATGTGAGCAAATGTTTTCAATTCTCTTGCATATATTCTTAGGAGGGAAATTGCCGGGTCATATGCTAACTGTGTGTTTAACTTTTCAAGGAACTACCAAACTGCGTTCTACAGTTTGGAAATAACTGCATCGTTTTCTATTCCCATCAGCAATGGATGAGGATTCTGATTTCTTTCCTTTTTGATCAACACTTGTTATTGTGTGTCTTTTTGAGGATAGTCACTCTAATGGATGGGACATGGTACGTCATTGCGGTTTTGATTTTAGGTTTTGATTTGCATTTCTCTGATCACTAACATTGTTTAGTATCTTTTCATATGCTTATTGACCATTTGTATATCCTCTTTGAAGAAATGCCTATTCATATTCTCTGCCAATGTTTTAATTGGTTGGTGGGTAAAACTTAGCCAACGAGCAATAGAATTTACGTAGTCTCAGAGTATGTCATACAAGATGCTTACTAATTACAAAGGGAAAAATACTAACTTTACAGGGAAGAAACCTGGCAGACACCTCCTTGAACAAGTGATCAAAGTTAACATGGCAAGCAATGGGACGAATCGATGGTATGTACCTCCTGAAATGAGGCACAGGGAAGGACACAATGTTACTTGCATCACTTTTGTGGTATTCCTGCCAGTAGTACATCATCTGAGCCTCATCACCGGAAAACTAACAAGACAAACCTAAATGAAGGACACTTTGCAAACTAACAAACCTATATTATTCAAAAATATCAAGGTCATGAAATTAAAAAGGCAAACTGAGAAACTGTTCCAGATTAAAGGAGACTATGGAGACATAATGACCAAGTGCACTGCGTGAGCCTACATATTCTGCTGCTGCAAAGGATATATATTATTAGGACACTCAGCAACATCTGGATACAGTCCTTAGATTAAGGTCTCTAGCATGCTGATCTTGGTCTGCACATTGTACTTACGTAAAAGAATCTTTGTTCGGATGAAATACACATTGAACTATTTAGGTCTAAGGAGAACCATGTTTGCAACTTATTCTCAAAAAATTCAGGAAGAAAAGTGCATATATGTATAAATACACACATACGTATACATATATATTATGGAGAGATAGATTGGAGAAAGTAATGTGGTCAAATGTCAACATTGGAATCTGTGTGACAGGTAGATGAGAATTCTTTGCACAATTTTTGCAAATTGTTTGTATTTCAAAAAGTTAAAAGAAAAAAGGCTTGAATAGTAGTATAGAGTTGATCCTGCTTGTAATTTACATAAGACGTAAAATTGTTTAATTTCAACACACTGATTTAAAGGAACAAAAATTTAAAAGAACTATCAATGTTATTTTATTTTACTGATTTTTACCTTAAAGAAATAGCAGATAACGTGGGCCATTTATTTGGGAGTTCTTCTACAAATCTGGCATGGGCTGGTTCCAAGGATAAGCCCCCTAAGAGTCTCCAAGAAGCTGAGTTCAATTTGGTAACCACAGGCTTCACTAATTCACAACCAGTAGCAGCCATCTGGCAAATAGGAGGAACTGGCACAAAGCCCCTAGATATGAATGGACAACCATATCCAGGCAAATCTAGCACTTACTGGAGAAGTCACTGAAGTGCTAGTTCCATAGAGGCACCGTGGTCACGGCAGCAAAGCGTGTTCAGCTCGGGTCACACTCTCTGAGCTCATACCAACTTGGCAACAGAGCAGGTGGCAGTAACCTACTGTGTCTTGTTGTATACAATGTGCACTCAATGCCCACATTTTGAGGGATGAATAAGATGGACATTATTCTTTTTGTTGTTATTGGAACAAAACATTTCTTGTACTTTATATCTGTTCTTGTGTTTTACAATTCTTTGTCACATACAATGTTTTGTATCAAAATATGTTGAAAAATAAGTGCTAAAATTCCATTATCACACACAGAACAAATACCAAAATATGAATTTACAATAAAAAAATTTAAACGAAAGTTTTTGCCCTGAAAATCTGTATCAAAAACACAGATGCACATTATACACGGGAGTGCATTATACACGTCAACATACAGCATCTTTGCACTGGCAAATTCTAAGTCATGTGGTATCCTCCAAATATACCATAGCAGTGCAAGACCCAAAGGATATTAGTTTAATTTGACTATTTCCCCTTCTCATTCCTAGCACACCAAAGAACTTCAGGCAAATTCTGCCACTCCTCTGTGTCATTCATAGCACCTCCCAGTGATTTACTCTAAAGAAATCGTCACGTTTTAGCATGTTTATTTGGCTACCTTTCAGACTGAAGGCTTTAATAAAGCTCAGCGGGCAGGATTATGACCAGCTTTCAAGGCACAATCGCAAGAGATCAAACTACTTTTACTTGATTTTCACACTGAATGCAGTGGTTGCCCTTCAATTTTATTTAGTCCGGTTTTCACGCAGGTCTTTGAGCAGCAAAATATTCTTGCTGTACTATTATATTTAATAAAACAAACATGAAACAGTATTTATATCAGGGCATAAATGAATAATAGCATCATTTAAATATATTACTACAGACAACTCTCTTTTTACTATGGCAAACGACAACAATCCCTTTATTTCTCAAAATGTGTAGCTGTGATATACATGCTGCTGATAAAAGCCTGTTATTCACTGAACTAAATTGTATTTGGCCTTGCATTGAACTCAGAGAAAATTGTGCATGTGCATCTCAGGTAAAATTTACCTCTATATAGATGCACGCGCTACTCCAACATTATTTACAGACAAAATATATTGAAGACAATCTGGTAACAAATGTAGAGGCTGTATTCGGCCATTCCAGCCACCAATTACAGACATGCTTGGGATTTCAGTTCAGTATATGGAAACTAACAATTGTGCTTAATTATCACAACAAAAACATTTTTATTTAAAATTACTATTTGATTGTGTCTGCTGCTACATCACTCTAAGGGTGCTTGCATTTCTAATCATAGACATATTTTCTATAAGTTTACAAGGACCCTGATGTCTGATGCCTCAAAACAACTTAGCTACTGTGCTAACAGGCATGGTTAAAGTGTAGCCTAGAAACAAAATCCGCACAGCCTCTGGGAAAAGGCATCCTTTCTAGCAGCACCCCCTAGAATCCCTCTTGAGGGAAAACCTTTTGATTTTTAATTAATTAACATGATAACAGTGATTTTTTGTGGGGGGGGGTACATTTCTGAAACATTCCCCTCGCACACTTCTTTTTTTTCTATAATGGATGTACATCTTAAAGTGAGAGATTTAAAAACAATGTAATTTGTTAAATCAATGTTTCACAGTTTGTGTTCAAATATCCTTGTCCTGAAGAATGCTAGTTAGGCAATAAATATGATATCTCTAAGTGTCCCAGGAGGTACGTTTCTACCAAACAGAACACATGTATAGGTTGCAAAATAATGCCAAAATAAGAATATGAAGCAGCTTGAGGATCTTTACACAGTTCAATATGGAAGCAACATTGACAGGAACATTTATTGGCGCCTATTCTGTGCTGAACACTATATAAAAGGCTGGAGATCGAAAAATAAATAACATAGAATCTTTGTCCTCAACAACCTTGAAGTTTTGCAGCAGTGGGGACAAACATGAAAGCAGATCCCTTGCTAGCGCCATGGCATGGTTTACGCGGGGCATTTGCTTCAGTCTGGGAGGAGCACGTACCATAAATAACGAAGAGATTACTCTTAAGTGGAGTCCTGAAAAGAATAAGCTGGTGGGGAAGAAGGAGGATACTGGGAAGCTATCAAAACTGATCAGTCTGGTCCTCAAGACACAACCAAGGGAAATGTGAAAGAGATAGCTGAAGAGACAAAGCAGAGACATTTGGGAATAAGTCAACGAACCCTTGCAAGCAGGTAAACTTCATTAAGTACAGGACTCCAAATTTCCAAGACCTAAAAGCACAAGCAAAATGATATAAGAAAGGGTACCCCCAATTAGACGTATCTGAGATTTTGTGCCTGACTACATTCACGGAAAAATTAAATGCCAAGAGCTAAAGTAAGTGTGACACATGACCAAATCAAAGCGACAAGATAATGCCCCGACTAAGTGAATGGAGAACGAATGCCAGCCTTTCACTGAAGCATCAGTCCAGCATTTGCCTGGTAATTCTAAAAAGAATCACAGAGGAGCTGCAACTTATCAACAGATGGATGGAAGCTGGGCCAGCAATGCAGTCAGAATCCTAATGAAAGGACAGGCATAGCCTCAGAGGTGAAAAGTAGGTGGGACCCAGTACAAGAGAGACACAAAGCCTTGTTGAAAAGGCATTCGGGGGAGAAAAGACAACACCATGAGTGTATTTACCAGAAAGGAAGGATCAATGTAAGATAAGAGGAAATTCTGAGGCTCTGAGGATGATCCCCATTATTCAGAAGCATTTGGAAACAGGGAGTGCAGGACAAAATAGTCGAAACATTGATGGGCTTCCATGAGATGGCATTTTTTGTGTGAGAAAGTCAATTTTAAATAGTAAGCAGAAAAGTAGAAGTCATAATAAAAAGAGGTCTCTGCTCATCTTTATCCTTTTTACTCTTCCATTATCTGTTAATGTTATTGCTAATCATTTCCTTCATCGGTCCTGGAAAGCAGAGGCTTGGGAGTCTTAGACACTGCAGTTGTTTGTGGAATAAACCTGAGCAAATAACAGCATAACATGGTTTATGAAACCAGAGGGTTTACACTCTATAAATAACTTCCAGTTATTCTTATTCTTCACACGTACGCTATTACTGAAGACTGGATGATAGCTTGTTGCTATTGCCGGGTTGGCTTCTTACACACACACACACACACACACACAAGCACACACATCCAAGGTAATGACGATATTGATTCTAAGAGACACTTTTTAAGACAAATAAAAGAGCCATACAACTAGTCTAACAGAACAGGTCTAGAAACTTAGTGGTAATACTTTATTTTTTTTCATGAATCGCAGTTGTCTAATGCACTTGAAAATCCTACTTCCTAATATCATCAGAGGTTTGGGGCAGCATTAGAAGAGGATGTGATACCTTAGAGATACTCAAGACAGCAGAGTAGCCTATGCTATTTTGTTGTAAATTAAGTTCTACATTTTCTCTTTAATAAAAAAGTAATAACCTGTGACTGAACAGTGCTAGATAAAGTATGAAAACAGAGGCTTGCATGTGAAAACATTTCAATTAAACAGAGAATTCAAATATGGAGCAAAGAGAACCAATTTAGCAGTTCAAACAAAAAATAATTTTATTATGAAGGAGAGATTAGTTTCTTTCTCTCTGTCTCTCTCTCACGCACACACACACACAACAGATTCATATTCATTTCACTAAACTAGGTGAATTGGGAAAAATTCTTTCCTTGTCTTTGCTAGACAGCCACCTCTTTTGGTTAAATATAATATTCAAAATGTGCCTAATTCTTATAATCCAAATATGTGACACTGCTTGGGTTTCCATGACTACTGCTCTGGAAACCATATTAATTATTCAAGAGGTCCATGCCATTCTCCTTGCATGCCCTAAGGAATGCTGGGAAATGCAACACGCCATTATAAAGGGAATAGCAGTTAAACAGACTGCATGACCAAATCTAAATAGGAAAGTTAGTCCCTTGAAGTACTGACATCGTTCTGATAGCATTAAGCAGTATTATTTAAACTCCTTAAAACAAAATGAGACAAGGGAATGAAAGAGTTTGGCTTCACGTTTAGTACCTTAACAATCTTCGTAAGACCAGATAATTGTTGCTTCTCCTCACTCCTCTGCTAAGATCTTATTTTAAACCAAGGTGGCTGCCTTGCATTGAACAGTGCTCTCCTATGAAACTTTCTCCCAAAGGCTGCCATTTTGACATTACAGAACTTACAGTAAATCGGATAATCCAGTTACTAAGACAAACTGTGACTGGGCATCGGGGTGCCATATCTGCCGATGCTTGAATACAACAATAACTACAATAACTACAGTGTAGCTTATGCTCTCGCCTTCATCATAAATAACATCATCAAGGCAGAAGCAAGGTCTGTCTGTTCAGCAACACACACACTGCTACTGACTCGCTGTCTTAGCTAACCCTAACCGTGCCAATCCTGTAGCAGAGCAATGAGGGACATGATCGGCCCAGTCACCCAAAAGCTGAGGAGAGGAAAGCTAGCAGCTACATGGTAAATGCTCTTAAGTTCCCACAGGGGTCAGAGACACTTAGGACACTTCCGTTTATTTTTATTTGCGCTTATTACATGGATCATAATAATATATTATTTATCATATTACTCTGGTTCATTATATAATTTATCATTACTTACATTTACAATTATTTGCACTTATTAGCAAAAGAAACTGATTTTCAAAGAGACGGTTATTGCAACAAGTCACAAGTTAAAGTTTCTAAGTTTAGGCTCAGCGCCGGTAGCTTGGTGGGTAGGGCACCAGCCACAGACACGGAGGCTAGTGGGTTCGAGCCCAGGCCAGGCCAGCTAAAACAACAATGACAACTGCAATCAAAAAATAGCAGGGCGTTGTGGCGGGTGCCTATAGTCCTCACTACTTGGGAGGCTGACGCAAGAGAATCACTTAAGCCCAAGAGTTTGAGGTTGCTGTGAGCTGTGATGCCACAGCACCCTACCCAGGGCAACAAAGTGAGACTCTGTCTCAAAAGAAACGAAAACAAAAATAGAAAAAAAACAACTTTCTAAGTTCAAATTTCAAGGTCTCTAAATTTGGCACAGTTAAAGAGATTTCAATATTAACGAAACCCACTATTGGGTTTCATTAATACTGAATACTCATCATACACAAGGAATAGAATAGGAAAAAAAAACAGGCAAATTTTCCAAAAGCAAAGGATTTGAGAGAATTCAGGCTTATTTGAATACACTGAATTCTTTATAGCATAATCTTGCAATCAAATTTCAAAATAATGTGATAAAAAATTATACCCTGTGGAAATGCAATCATCTACCGCAAATGATAAAGAAATAAAATCAAATGATATGTCATAATTATCTACACCATAATGAACAGTCTATTTGCTAATTAAAAGGAAAACATATCATGTATTATAATTACTATTCAATATTTAGTAATATAATTTCTCTATAGTTCCCTTATAAGCCTTTTCATTAATTAGATGCTGATAGAAACAAGTGAAAACAGTGATAAATGCTCATGCCACAAATAAACAATATTTATTATTAATTATTGTTTCTATCAACCAATTACCACTCAAATTGTAAGAAAGCTAATTACAGAAGGAAAGCCAACTTGCAGAATCTATTTAGTGATATTTTAATTTAATTCAACCACTATCTATTGAACCTGCTAGGCATTGGCAAAATAGTGCTGTGTAGGACAAAGAATTATGCCTCTCATTAACTGAGGTCCGCTCATGTCCTAGGCAGAGTGCTCAGTGACCACTGAGACACACAGACACACACCACTGCCCTAACTCTGTGTATATATGTATGAATCTGCACAATATCCAAATGGAGGCAGGTAATGATATTTTGTGCACAGACTTCTCAGACCCTCAGTGTCACCATCCCTAAAATGGAAACAATACTGTGTGTTTCTTGGGTTTTTCCCGAGGATTAAATAACAAGAAAAGCAAAAGCCCCAGTGAATAGCACCCGCTATTACAAGATATTACTAGCAGGTAGGTAAAGACTAAGGCCAAAGCTGGTGTTCAGTCATCTTCATGAATCACAGGGAAGAGAAGCACCATAAATTCAGCCCATCTTCCCCTGCCCTGAGACATAAAGGCACATCTCCTTCCCTGAACAATTTGACCCAAACAAGAATAAATAAGTTGCTGTGCTACAAAATGAATCCATGTGATCCTATTATGAAGAGAAATTTCCAGGTCACTAACTAGGATCAAAGCAAGCAGACCCAGAGCTGTGCTTATATCTCAGTTTGCTGTGCTGCTGCCTACAAGAGGCTGTGAATCATAATGAAGAATCCACTAACTTTAGCTTTGTCAACACCAAGGCGTAGAGGGCTATTCAATCAGATTCCATCACAAAGCCCTACCCCTCCCCTTTGTCACCAGGGCAGAAGGGCCTGAAGTCATCTACATATCAGATAATCTTCTTAGTTCCTTCGGTGAATATTGACTATATATTGTTGAGAATTAATGAGGTGCTGCAGACGACTGAATATTTTCATGAATGATCAGTATATTACAGATGAAGGTTACCAATTTTCAGGACTCATAGGATAATGAAATTCAGTTGTTACTAAATCCTTACTCGACACTATTTATTCTTTCTTTGGATCATTCATATCATCGTAAACCCTGATGCTGCTGTGGGAAATACAGATTGGACCAGATCTTCACCATCCCTCTGATGTAACCTCTATATTTATTCTCTTAAAAGACTGGCAGCTTATCTTGGAGTTCTCCTTATCAAGGCAGATACCCTATGCTGAGGGTGAAGAAATACAGCCCTTGGCTTTTTAGAGTCTCAGAAGTCTGCCACATATTTTTAGTTTTGCTTGTCAGCTCATAACATGACAATATGAATTTTATTGTGAAATTATGATTTTTCTTTCTCCTCAAATACACAAAATATTCTGTTTGTTCCATGTTTTAGTTTCACTTAGAGGATAACATTTCACATCTCTATGTCATTTAACCCCAGCTTGTTTCCAAGACTGCAAAAAAACACTAAAGTTGCCCATGATGTGGAAATAACAGAGAGGTTAACCTTAAATGTCTGCGATTGGCTTTTAAAGGTTGTTCACATCAAAGTTAACCTTCCTCCCACATGCTTTGTCTTAAAATGCAATCTCCAATAACTCTGATATTCAATGCAGATTCTAATTCTAATGCCTTTTCCATCTGATTCTTGGGAACAAAAATGTGTTTTTATCACCAGTTTAAAGAGCACCATGTTAATATCTATGATTGCATTTCACAGACACACACAATGTCAAGAAACTGCAAGTTGCCTTGGAGGTTCACGTTCTTATCCGTTTGAAATTGCACATCCCACAGGCTTTGAGCCAACCCCAGCAGCTCACTACTCTCACTGCTCATCTCCTGTATCTCCCTTGCTCCCCCTCTAGTGGATGTGCCGGGTATCAGGGTCACAGAGGCCTGAGGGGATTCCTGACTGACCCTCCAACTGGAAAGCCAGCAAACCACTGAGTGTTGACTCTTGCTGCTGACTGGCCCACACTGAAACCTTTCTTTGTATCTTTTTCCAGGAGTTGGGTGATTCTTACAAAACTAAAGTGATTAATGTGTTCCAACATAATTTCCTTTAACAATTTCCTGCTATTTATTATCACCATGTAGCAGCAATTCTAAATGCCAGTGATGAAATACTCCTCCCTGAGAAAAAAAAAAAAAAGAACTTTTTTCTGGGTCTAAGTTGTAAACATTGGCTCTGTAATAGTCACTGTTTCAATGAATCATCAGTGAATGTTAAAGCTACTGAGTGAAAAGCTTTTTTACTAACAATTTTACAGAGATCTAATTCATATATAATACACAATTTAGTGAATAATTCAGTGGTCCTTGTGAATTCAAAAATGTACAACTGATGCCACTAATTTCAGAATATTTTTATCATTCAAAAAGAAACCGCGTACTTATTTGCAGTCATGCTCCATTCTGACCTTCTCTAGTACTTGGCAACAACTCTGTGGATTTACCTGTTCTGGATATTTTATATCAATTATCATATATTATGTAGCCATTCTGTGTCTGTTTTTTTTCCACTTAGTATAACGTTTTAGAAGTTATAGAAAAAGCTATAATATCACTACTGCATTGTTCGTGTGGCTGAACAATATTCCATTATATGTTAGACCACATTTAGTTTGTCTATTCATCAGTGGATGAACATTTGAGTTATTTCCACCTTTTGGCTATTATGAATAATGTTTCCATGAACACTTCAGCACAAGTTTTTGTTTGCACACATGTCTTTAATACTCTTGGATATATCCTGAGAGTAGAACTGCTGACCCAAGTGAAAGCTTGGTTTAACTTTCTGAGGAACACCCTCAAATAGTTATCCACAGTGGCTCCACCATTTTACATTTCCACAGTGTCCAATTTCTCTACATCCTCATCAACACTTGTTATTATGTATTTTTTTGCTTTTATTTATTTATTTATTTGAGAAGAGTCATCCCAGTGGGTGTGAAGTGGTATCTTATTATGGTCTTTCTTTGAATCTCCCTGATGACTAAGATGTTCAGCGTCCCATCCTTTCACATATTTATTGGCATTTGTATGCAATCTCTTAAGAAATGTCTTTTCAGATGCTTTGTCCATTTTTAATTGTGTTATTTCTGATAATTGAATTGTAGCAATTCTTTATTCTGGATGTTAGTACCTTATCATATATATAATTTTCTTTCTTTTGTTTTCTTTTGATACAGAGTCTCACTTTGTCACTCTAGGTAGAGTGCCATGGCATCATAGCACACAGCAACCTCAAACTCTTAAACTTAACTGATTCTCTTGCCTCAGTCTCCCAAGTAGCTGGGACTACAGGCACCCCCCACAACACCCAGCTATTTTTAGAAACTAGGTCTCGCTCTGGCTCAGGCTGATGTCAAACTCATGAGCTCAGGCAATCCACCCACCTCGGCCTCCCAGAGTACTAGGATTATAGGCATGAGCTACCATGCCTGGCCATCATATATACAATTTTCAAATGTTTCCCCATATCCAAAGATATGTGGAATATCTTTTCCCTTAATTGATGTCCTTTGAAGCTCCTTAGCAATATCTGATCAAAATAATTCCTAATGCCTCAGGCTGAATGATCTTTTTTTTCCCCATAATTTCTTAAAAGTGCTCCCTATATGTAGATGGACCCAGAGATATTATTCCTCCTGTCACTGGCCTTCTGACCCTGTGCTGATCTTTAGTTAGACTGCACCACAAATACTTACCAAGTGCTCATCATTCCTTAGGACAATGAACTTCTTGAAATGTCTCAGAAAGCTTTTAGTAGTTCTAAAATAATAGTACTATCTTGTGAGTGCCTGCTTTTGAGCCAGTGAACTTAGTGTTTCCTTTTTAGAATTGGCTTGATTTGGCTAGAAGGATTTGGGTTAGCAGCTTCTCCCATAGGAATACAGTTTAGCTGCAAGACTTTTAGAATTCCTCTCTTTAATCAATACTATCTTTTACTTTACACCCCAAGACAGCTTTCCCATCTGTTTTCTCACTTAAAATCTGCCCAAAAGCTTACAAATTTTTTGATATCTTTCAGATGCAGTAAAATTCACTAACCTAGTCCAACTATAGTAAGTAGGGGTTTGGGGACAAGGTAGAGGGCAGTCCAGGCCGAACTGTTGACAACTCCATTCCAGAATATTTAGAAAGCAATGCTGCAACTAATCAGGTATAGTAATCACAGGCAGGAGGGAAGAAGAGTACATCTTTTTTTTTTATTGTTGAGGATTCATTCAGAGTACTTAGAAGCAGGTTACATTAATTGCTTTTGTTAGATAAGGACCCTTCTATATTTGTGTCCAACCCCCAAAAGGTGTACGACATTCCTTGACCCCCAACCCCCTCCATCCTTCCCTTTCTCAGCTCTTCCCATCCTCCACCCCCTACTGTGTACCAGGACCTTAATTGACCCCATATCAGAGTTGAGTCCACCTTTAAGAATCCCCGGAAGCATGGCTTCAAGCCAAGCAGCCTAATAGTGGGGCCCGGATGATCAAATACAATTAAGTAGTACATAGTCTTGCCCAGACAGCAGCTTCTAAGAATGGAGTTCCTTTTCTTGAGCTAAGGCTTCATTTGGACCACAAGTGTGAGAGGTACAGCTTGAAATAACAAACTTTGGGATGAAAATGTACAAATTGAGTTGTGTCCCCCCACCAAAAAAAATTGTGTGGAAATCTTAATCTTTAGTATCTCAGAATGTGACCTTTTTTGAAAATAGAATCTTATAGAGGTGATCAAGTTAAGATAAAGGTTTTAGGATGAGCCCTAATCCATTATGACTGGTGTCCTTACAGAAAAGGGACATTGGGATACAGAAAAAAGCACACACAGAGAGAAGATGGGAGGAGGACACAGGAAAGAAGACAGCCACATAGGAGCAAAGGATTGAAGTGATTGATCAATAATACCCTGAAATATGAGGTTACCAGAAGCTAAAAAAGCAGCATGAAATACATCTTTCCTGGCACCTTCAGAGGAAGCATAGCGTTCTCAGCACTTTGATTTCAAATGTATAGCCTCCAGAACTGTATGACAATAAACTTCTATTGTTCTAACTCACCACAAGTTTGGGTCTCTTGTTTTGTAAGCCTTTGGGAAGCTGATACACAATTCCAGGTACTGTGCAAAGAGGGCACGTCCTATATTTCAGGTGGAAGGTTGGCAGGTTGGCATGTCTCACCCCGGCCCTTCCAGCCACATCTGCATGTGCACATTATCAGCATTATAAGGAGCATCATCTTAGAAATGCAAAGGAATAATACTCAGTATGCATTCCACATTTATTCTCTAAAGACCCATATTTCTCTTTTACTAAATGTTAGGAGACTTCAACTCTTGGTCTAGCTGTGCATGTGGTCTGTAATAAAGAAAGAATAATGAGTGTTTGGGTCAAACTGATGAGCTTGTGAGCTAAATAAGCCAAGAAATCACTGAAGAAATTATAATTTCTTCCTTTCCCTGACTCATTCTTTATAAATAATGAGGATGTCTTATTATGCTGATATGAAATTTCGTCATAAGCATAGTGAGGTTCTGTAACCATGTAAATGTTGTGGTGCTCTGTGGTTAGTCGTTCAAAGCAGGCTCAATAATGATGACAATTACTGGAGATTACAGATCAATACAAATATATGCTGGCCACTTGGGGTTGGTAGAAATTGTATAATAGATAAGATGCATCATGAGCCTGTCAAAACTACATCAAAGACTCATGGGATCAGTTAAGGTAGCCGGTCTATAAGAGATATTGGATACGAGCATATACCAATCAAGACAGTGAAACGGAGACGAGGATTCTTTCCATTTTACCAATAGTCATCCCTTTTTCAATTCACAAGTGTTCTAATATCACATGTAATTGTGTGGAAGAAAAAATTTCAGTGAAACAAATGTATTGAGACTTGTTTGGAGAGCTTTACACTTTTATTTCATATTTTCATTTGTTCCTCCAAAAATACTGATTGAGCCCCCTACGATTTGTCAGGCCCTGTGAGAGGCAACCAAGACTCATGCATAGAAAGAGCTTCTAAATACTAATGTCGCTGGGGCCGAAACAATGACCCCAGCCCCAAAGATCAAAGACACACACAGTTCTCCTCAGAAACCCAGAAAAGCTTTGAGTCAGTCATAGAAAATTGCCAGTTCTCTTCATCTTTAGTTAATAGAAGGACTTGATAGATTTTGCACACTAACTTTACTCGTGGGGGGTGGGGGAAGAAATCGCAATAAAATGTATCTAGAAAACATAGGATATTTCTCATTCCACTTATGATTCTCATTTGGAGGAGTATGTTTACTTTTCTCCCAAAGTATATTTTAGCAAAACTTCAGTTCTCATTTAATAGCACAGACATCAAATGAAAACTTGGTAAAAGAGAAATGCGAAGCACTAATATGGTTTGTACTTCGAGAAAATGGAGTGGAACATGATTTACATTGTGCATCTCCTATATGCAGAGTTTTCTGGAGTTTTCTTATATAAAGAAACCCTATATACAGCAACCCTATGAGACAGCCATCCTCTTCCACCTACTCCTCTTTTTCCTTCTCCTCCTCATCCCATAATCATCATTGTCATTATATCAGTTTGCAGATAAGAAAACCAAATCAGAGAAGGGCACTGAGTTACCTGAGGTCACACATCCAGTAAGGGGCTACTTCACACCCTCCCACATCTCACAGTGCTGCCTCAGAAGAACAGGTTTAAGGAAATCGTGCCCCTTTTCATACCTACTCACTAAATGTAGCCATATACACTCGAGCCAGCATCTTATTAATGGCACTTTCTAATGGTTATAACCTATGGACTATGAAATATGTTCCTTTTATTTCACAATCCACTCCCCTTATGTTTTGTTTTTTTCTGTGACACATTTTAGATCTGAGGAAGTTTACATTTCAGAGTGATTCATTCTGCCAACAGACAAGGCAATACAGCAATAAATGTTCTCTTGTTGATCAAGAGTGTGTGTTGGTGAACAGAAAAGAAACACCATCTTAAGGAAAGACAGCAATAAATGTTCTCTTGTTGATCAAGAGTGCGTGTTGGTGAACAGAAAAGAAACACCATCTAAATTTGCATCATGGTTTGGACCACCACCAACTAATACACTGACATGCCAATATACTGGATTGTTTACAGACACAGTAAATGTCAAGCAAAGGTAAAACTCTTTTGTCAGTTACTAGATATTCCTCTTACCTTCTGGGACATGTCAGATTGCAGTAAGACACACCTGCTTCTTCCTGTCATTACATTTGACCTAAACTTCATTTAAAAGACTAGAGAAATCATTGAAAGCTCTAGTATTGATTAGGCTGGAGAAAAGTATTTGCCTTGGAATTTGATTGTAAATCTTACCCAACATTCACTTGTCAAGAATGTAACAACTTCCGAAATTAAACTACAAAAAGAGACATTTAATTCGAATTTCATTCAAAAGAGATTTTATGGGAGCAAACAAATTAGAAGGACAACAAAATGTCATACTATCCAATGGTTCAAATGCTTGCTTTCTACAGTTTATCGGTGATCTGCTCGGGACACAACCAGGACATTATTGCTCACTGGTGAAGAGCTCATTTAAAGGCCTGTTGACATCTGATATTAGAGCTTTCCTTATATTTACCTTTTTCTTCCCCTTTCAACAGGAGATTGCTGTTAAGAGCCTTTCTGGCTCTGTGATGCTGAGTGACTGTGGACTGCAGCCTTACTCAGCCCATGAGGAACCAGCAATGTTCCCCACTCCCAATGAGATCAAAGGAACACAAACAGAGGCACTCCCTCAGCTAGTGGGTCTTTTACTCCAGCCTCCAGTACACAGGAGACTGCTGAGCTGGCCTTACTAATGTGTACACTTGAAAGAACACCTCACTCTTCCTGATCGCTACTGGTTTCTATAGAAACAACAAAAAAATCTGTGCTTTTGGTAAAATTCTCCCCTAAAGCTTTTTCTAGCACTGTATAAAACATTTATTTTTTGCTATCACAGTCCTCCATTTATAGCATCATTTAACCAATCAAAGAACAATGGGCTGAGTAAAGATGAGTGGGAGCTTCTTTTTAAGAAACCAAATCCCATATGCATGATATGTGTGAAGTGGCTGTGGTCAGCTCATCTCTCCTGGGTCACTTTAGGACTCAAGACTCAAGTATTGTAGTGTAAATCCTTGAAACAGTGGCATGTCCGAGTTAAAAGGGGTCAACAAGGTATTTACTCACCCACGAGCTGACTTTTTCACTTTGGGATCCTTCAGCAGTTACAGCATTTAAATGAACTATCTCATTGGTGTCACCATAAATTATCCTTGAAAACTCCAGAGACCTTGACCACAGGAACTCAACTCCTGGCCTTGATGCCTGTGTGGCTTTACTTTGAGATAACAGCTGGGTTTCCTTGGTTTATTATTTTGTGCCCTTCCTCAGGGACCAAATTTGTTCATGAGTTGTTAATGCTAGTAAATATTGTATCTGTCCCATTGTAATCATCAAGCAAACAGACTTGCCCTTCATCACATAAAACCCCTAGAGGTGTTAGGTCATGGAAGAGGTACTGAACTAGAGGCAAATTTTAAGGATGTGCTTAAAAATTAAGAATGTGAATCACTATAGCATAAAGCAAGATTAAATTTGCTGCAAAGTTACACATGTCTGGTCTTCCATTAAATTCCATTCATTTAGTTTTCCATCAATAAATATTTATTGATTGCCTACTATTTTCCAGTCACAGGGTTAAGCTCTGTAGGTAAGTTGGGGTGCTGCACAATATAGACACAGTCTCTGTCCATCTGGAGTTCAGAGTACAGCATGGGAGACAGGCATTACACAAATAATCACATAAATAAGTAACAAACTATAATACAGGAATAAGAAATTCTATGAACCAAAAACTAAAACCCCTCAAGTGTCCGTTAAGGAGTCTAACCTTATCAGAGACATCATAGTGATTTGCTGGTACTCTGCTACCAGATAGAGTTCAACTTAAGGTGAAATTAACATGAAGTGTATGCATGTCTTGCAAGAACACAGAACTGTCAAAGATCTCGAGAGAATAGCTCAGCTTCCTAGGACAAATAGTTTTCTCTATCTAGAGATGGCTAAGAAGGGGGATTTTGTAGGCTCCTTAGTGGTTCATCTCATTTTTTAACACCTTATAAGTCTGGTGAAGTTCTTCTTAACTACCAAGGTATCTAAAGGATAGCACCATAAAGTAACTCAGCCATACGTGGTCTTGAGAGGGACACAGGGGTATGCAACTGTCACTGAAATGCTGCACCTCATTGCTCTAAATCAAATAGAGAATCAGTGTGTAAGGACTGATTCTCTATGTCCACTGAAGAGATATATATATATATAATATTTATTATAATATATAGTAAAGTAAATAGACCCATAGCACTCATGACTTTCCGATTTTGAAGCTCAAGCAACCATTTTCACACTTCATTTCTTTTATATTATTCTGAATCTGGACTTCTGTTAAGAAATAAGCATCTGCTGTCCCCAGAGGCGAAGGCCTCCTGGGACAGTGACCCCCATCGGAGCCCAAACGGGACTGAGGGCACCTGGGGCAAATTCTCATGGCTCCAGCTTGTGTCATCACCCCTCAAGAGCCCCAGGTTTGCCTTATAGTGGCGTGCCAGGAGAGAAAATTTCTTTTGGACACCGGAGCAACCTTTTCTGTACTTCTTTCTAACCCTGGTCTGTTATCTCCCAAATCCATAACTATACAGGGGGTTTCTGGACAGCCGGTTACCAAATTTTTCTCCCAGCCTCTAAGCTGCAATTGGGATGACTTGCTGTTCTCTCATGCCTCCCTAATCATCCCTGAAAGTCCTGCTCCCTGTTTGGGGAGGGACATACTAACTAAAACAGGCACTTTACCCTTCTGGAGATCTAGTCATGATCAAAACTCTTCCCTCTAATTCACCTTCCCTGACCCCAACTTGGGAAGTCCCCTTTCCTGTTATCTTGTCTTCTTCTACTGTTAAAGTTATAGGAGTCGATTCCTGCATACGTCATTCATGAGT
>CAUYON010008659.1:0-21857 GCA_963573935.1 Arctocebus calabarensis
CATCAGAGAAATGCAAATCAAAACTACCTTGAGATATCATCTAACTCCTGTAAGATTAGCCCACATAACAAAATCCCAAAACCAGAGATGCTGGCATGGATATGGAGAAAAGGGAACACTTCTACACTGCTGGTGGGAATGCGAACTAATGTATTCCTTTTGGAAGGATGTTTGGAGAATACTTAGAGATCTAAAAATAGATCTGCCATTCGAGCCTGTAATTTCTTTACTAGGTATATATCCAGAAGACCAAAAATCACATCACAATAAAGATATCTGTACCAGAATGTTTACTGCAGCCCAATTCATAATTGCTAAGTTGTGGAAGAAGCCCAAGTGCCCATCGACCCACGAATGGATTAATACATTGTGGTACATGTATACTATGGAATACTATGCAGCCTTAAAGAAAGATGGAGACTTCACCTCTTTCATGTTTACATGGATGGAGCTGGACCATATTCTTCTTAGCAAAGTATCTGAAGAATGGAAGAAAAATATCCAATGTACTCAGCCCTACTATGAAGCTAATCTATAGCTTTCATGTGAAGGCTAAAATCCAGTTATAGAACAAGAAATGGGGAAAAGGGTAAGGGAGGGGAGGGGGGGAGGATGTGTGTAGGGAGGGTGATTGGTGGGATCACACTTACAGTCCATCTTACAAGGGTACAAGTGAAAATTACTAAATGTAGAATATAAATGTCTTCATATAGTGATTAAAAGATCATGAAGGCTATGTTAAATAGTTCAATGAAAATATTTCAGATTGTATATAAAGTCAGCACATTGTGCCCCATGATTGCACCAATGTACACAATTATGATTTAACAAAAAAGAAGTGTCACAGGGATCTCATTTGTCCCTTCTGCCAGGTGAAATTACAGGGAGAATATCTCCGTCTATGAGGGAGGCAGGGCCACGCTAAATATCAAACCACAGGAAACTTAATCTTGGACTTTCACCCTCCAGCACTGAGAGAAATAAATTTCTGTTATTTATTAGCTTCCCAATCCAAAATATTTTGCTATAGCAGCCTGAACAAATTATGTCCATGTAATATATAACACATACTTAGATAAGTGTGTGTATGTGTGTATATATTATATATGTATATATGTGTGTGTGTACATGAGAGTGTGTGTGTGTGTGTATAGCAAGGACTCCCTTAAAGGTGTTGCTAGTCTTAGAAACTCTGACTTTAAGCCGTTTTCCCATAGGCTAATTGATATAAAGAACAGTTAAATTCCCACAGCATATTTCTGATCACAAAAATGTCAGCAAACTTCTAAATAAAAACCAAAACACTTCTAATATTAAACATTTCAATAAATGTGAGCTATACATACATAGACAGATTTACAAAAACAAAGAGTAAGGGTGTTGGGTGGTGCCTGTGGCTCAAAGGAGTAGGGCGCCGGCCCCATATGCTGTGAGTGGCGGGTTCAAACCCAGCCCCAGTCAAAAAGTGCAATTAAAAATAAAGAGTTCAGGTGTTTGTGTGAGCACTCCGGCCGTGGGATGTGTCTATTTCAGGGCTGGTTCCCACCTTGTGCCCTGAGCTGCTGGGATAGGCTTCAGTCACCTGTAACCTGGAACTGAAGTAAGTAGGTAAATAATTATCTTACTTATGTTTATCAATCTCTCTTAGATGTATAGATAGCTCACATTTATTGACATCTTCAATATCAGAATTGTTTGGGTCTTTATTTAGAAGTTTGCTGATATTTTTGTGACCAGAAACACTCTGTGGGAACTTAGATCTTGTCTAGTCATTGAGATGAGAGAAAGCAGGAGCACCCAGATCAAACTGACTTAGGTAAGGAGAAAACATGCAAACCTCACAGGGACTAAATAGCCCCAGCTGGAATGTTCTTTGTTTTTTGTTTTTGGGGGTTTTTTTTGGTCTCATCAACATTATAATGAAATAATGTTGAGCAAACTGACATTATTCAAGTATAACACATGTACTTGTATACACTCATATGGGTATCTATCCATGTATTCAACTAAAAATAATGTTAAAACTTGTTTGGAATTTTTTTTTTTTTTTGGCAGAAACAGAGTCTCACTTTATCGCCCTTGGTAGAGTGCTGTGGCATCACACAGCTCACAGCAACCTCCAACTCCCGGGCTTACACGATTCTCTTGCCTCAGCCTTCTGAGTAGCTGGGACTAGCACCCAGCTATTTTTCTGTTTTGCAGTTCAGCTGAGGCCAGGTTTGAACCCGCCACCTTTGGTATATGGGGCCGGAGCCCTACTCGATGAGCCACAGGCGCTGCCTTTTTGGAAAATATTTTTAAGAAATAATACTCATTTCAATGAAATGCGTTCGGGTTCATCCAGCACGCTGTTGGCCCTCATCGGTGCAGAGAGTAGTCCTTTGGATCTGAGGCTTGTACTTCTGAGCAGGTGGGCAGTGCCCAGACTCGGAGGGGTGTAATAAGTCGAATGTTGAAAAGGACAAAATAGGTTAGAGGTTAAAACCCAGTGTGGCTCCTGCCAGTGTGAAAGTGCTGCTGGAGAGCCACTAACAGGCAGAGGACGCAAACAGAAGGAGCAAGTCCTCGTCCCTCCCGCCTTCCAATCTTCCTCCATTGTTCTCTATCAGCGTAACTCAGAACAAGCCAGCTGGCAAAGAAAAAACATAGTTTGCAAAGTCCCGTCCCTGGCATCAAAATGTAGGTATAGATCATTGAGTTTAGAGTCGAAGAAAATAGTTTAACAGCTGGTACACTAATAATAAGCCAGGAGCTTTATTGATGTCACAGTCCCCAGGGCCTTCACCGCTGCCTTCTGTCTTTGCCCACGCACTTGTTCTTCTCAAGCTTGTCAATACCCCTCTGGCAGGAATTCAAGAACAGCATGCTTTGGGTCTTAGCCATCGTCTCAGTGCCCACTTACCCCAGCTTTTCTCTGACAGTGCCCTTGCTCAAGCCAGCTCAGACTCTAGAGGCAATTTTGTAAGATAATTATTTTTTTCCACGTTACTGGTGAGAATTAATGACAGGACGGTTAACATTTCAAATAGGTGTATGTTTGAATAGGAAAAAAATGATATAGCTGGACAAATAAAATAAACAAATATTTGGAGAAAATGAGGAGGGCCTGATCTAACTGACATTGATGAAGTAACAATGTTATTTAAAATTGGCCAAGGAATAGTCAAATTAATAGGTGAAGAATATTGCAGAGTTCACAAATGTAAGAAACATTTCATTGTTGTAATTCATAATGAAAGTGGAGCATTGATGGTTTTTCATAAGATCATCCCTCATAAAAACTATAATTACATAACATTGAAATGAGAAAGTTTTGTGTCAAATTATGTATCCTATAGATACCTCATATAAGAAATGGGACTTGTAACCGTACCTCAGAGTTCTTTGGAGCATAGATTTTCTTTCCTACATTTTTAGACATACGATATATGATATAACATGGATCAGGCTTCATAGTCAAAAGGATATGATCTAAAAAATATCAGATTGAATCAAAGTGTCAAGAGGATGTATCAGGTAAAGCAAATGAAAAGTCAGATGGCTAGACTAGCCTTTGGTTATATGTAATAAGAACCCCGGGCTTTTACATTTTTTTTTCTCTATGAGTCTCTGAGCTACTTATTCCTCTCTACATTTTTCTTATTTTAACAAAATTTCTTCAATAATCCTAAATTCGTACATGAACCCAATGTCACATAGAAAAAATATAACTCTCACCCAAAAACATCAAGTAAAAATCCTAGAATACTCTTTAACTGGACCACACTAATACACAAGTACTATGTGGAGGCAACAGCTGTGAAGAAAGTAATATCAAAGCCAAGTGGCTAAAAATCCTCAGAGGAAGTAAGGTTTTTATCAGGTTTTATCAAGATCTTCATTCTATGTGTAGGCAATCCTCATAGGTTCATCAAGCTCTTTCTGACTCTTGTTCTTAGGCAGGTTTCCCTCAAGCTTTGATATCGTTACCAGTGCCTGGGTTTCATGTTACAATATTACAGATTTGAAAAAAAGAAAGCTAATGTTCCATAAACAATGATTAAAAATCAGGACTTTATTCTTATTTCGTAAACTTATTTTACTTCTGATTATTTTTGTGAAGTAATTACAATGTAACAGGTATCACAAAATTGTTTTGATCAGCATGGGCCAGTCACAGATCAATTTTGGAGTTGAGGGTGAGATCAATCCAGGTAAAGTTTAGAATGTGGAAAAAGAGGCTGCAAGGACAACCATCGCGTTATCGTAGCTTTGCATGAACAGTGATTACAAAATGGACCAACTGATAAGAAAATTTGCCCGGAGAAGACCAATCCTAAGTGGCAAATAAACCCGACCCAGCCTGTTCCACATGAAAATTATCCTAACAGAAAACCCCCATAATTTACTTTTAAAAATTAAATTTAGTTATTCCCTGCCTATTTAAAAAATATTGTATGTCAGAGTAAAAAAAAGAAAAAAGAAAGAAAGAAAGGGATGGGGGAGAATTACACTTATTTAGTTCTTACACTTATTTAATATGCCAGTTGACATATTATGAAATAAATACTGGGAACAAATACTACTAATTATAAAGCCTACACCAAAATGAGCTTGCAATATCTCAAAAAATTTATTTAAAGTTTAGGAAAAATCATACGAAGTACACTGAACAGAAGTAGTGAACTTACAAGCAGAAATACAGGGTCAATGCATATACTGTATGTATGCATTACTTTAGTGGATACGCCCAAACAGGATTCCAAATAAATTCATTCTTCTGTCATCAGTATCTGAGCAGGTGTCATATGTATAGTTTAGTCATAAAAGTACTTGCGTATTCATAGGAAAGAAGACACAGAAATTGCCTGGAGAGGAGGCAGGTACAAGTTTGGGTGTTTCATGGGAAGACTAGATCACATGCTTATATTCTTACTATTGTTCAAATTTAAAGATCTCAGCTACATGAAGTTGTAGCAATTGAGAATCTATAACTAAGCTTAACAGCAAAAGAGGAAATCTTAAGACAGAATGGCCCTAGAGAAGCACGGATCTATTTTCTTTTTGCAGATTATTTGCGTGAAGTCTTGTAGAGACAGTTTACTAAAGTCAAAATACTTTTTCTGGTAGATATTTCATCCTCATAGAGGCAGATGTATGTGCAGCATGTAACATGCTGTATAAATGCTGCCAAATGTTTTAGCTAGCCTTTGTCACTTACCTCTTTGTGCTTTTCTCATTTGCGGTTGAAAAACCAAGGGAAAAGACAGAGGGATATGGCATAGTAGATATAGGTAATATTCTGTTTCTGTTTCCAGGAGTAGTTATATATACTATATTTGTCTTTTTAGATTCAAGTTCCAACTCCATTAATGTTATGTTGTGTGAACTATTTGTTGTAATTGCATTTCTGTCTCTCCTCTCAAATTGTAAGAATACCTTCTTTGCCTTATTTTTCTTTTCCTTCATTCGTTCGTTTTTCCTTTAGCTATAGAGGGCTTTACAGTAAACACTTCTACTATTGAAAGCCTGTCTCACACAAGTAAAAAGAATTAGAAAATATAACCATGTAGGCTGTTATTGTACCTTTCATATGATAGATACATGAGCATTTCAGTAAGATGTAAAAATATACTTATTCATTGAACTTACTTTGTGATGAGAAGTATATAAGGAAAGTCAAGATTGTAGGCCATAGCAAAAATTTGTAGTAAATGTGCATGCTGTCATCCATTACGTTTCACCAGTAGTTTAGTTTTAGAAAATTCTCATAATGGATTTCTTTCCTCTTCTTAAGGTGAAGAGAAAGAATATAAAGAGTGAGAGTCTATTATGTGTGTGTATACATACTCATTCTTAGATTGTTTTTAGAAAACATAATATTCATTAGGGCCTATTGGCTCATCAAGTAGGGCGCCGGCCCCATATACCGAAGGTGGCAGGTTCAAACCCGGCCTCAGATGAACTGCAAAACAGAAAAATAGCTGGGCGTTGTTGTGGGTGCCTGTAGACCCAGCTACTTGGAAGGCTGAGGCAAGAGAATCACCTAAGCCCAGGAGTTGGAGGTTGCTGTGAGCTGTGTGATGGCACGGCACTCTACTGAGGGTGATAAAGTAAGACTCTGTCTCTAAAAAAAAAAAAAAAAAAAGGAAAGAAAACATAACATTGACCCTCAGTTATTTACAACATCATAACATAGTCAATGATATTAATTTTCCCCAGGTAACCCAAATAGGGAAAATTAGAGATACAGAAAGAAATTAGTTCCCAAATAGAAAAATTAAAATTACACTATGTATTTTCTAATACCACAATGGAATGAAACTAGTAATCAATTCCAAAAGCAACTCTCAAATCTGTAAAAGTCATGGAAATTAACCAATGTGCTGCTGAATGATCCTTTGGCCAATTATGAAATTAAAATGAAAAAGATTTATTCAGCCAAATTACAAAGATGACATATGCTTCAAAAATCTGAGGGATACATCAAAAACAGTGCTAAGGGTGAAGGTCATAACCTGAAATGCTTATTTTTTAAAAAGTAGGAAGATCATAAATTAAGGCCCTAACCTCACACTCCTAGGGACTGGAAAAAGAAGAATAAATCAAGCCCAAAGCTACCAGAAGAGAAGAAAAAGCAAAGCTCACAATGGAACTACGTAAAAGTGAAATAAACAAACAAAGAAAAATTACAAAGGCTCAACAAAACAAAAAATTGGGATAGGCACCTGACTTGGAGGCCAGCACTTGGGAGGCCAGGCCAGGTGAATTGCCTGTGAATTGCCTGAGCTCACAGGTTCTAGAACAGCCTGAGCCAGAGTGAGACCCCATCTTTAAAAATAGCTGAGTGTTGTGGTGGGTGCCTATAGTTCTGGGTACTTGGGAGGCTGAGGCAAGACAATCACTTAAGCCCAGGATTTTGAGGTTGCTGTGAACTATGACTCTCTGGCACTCTACCAAAGGTGACAAAGTGATAATCTGTCTTAAAACATACAAAAACAAAACCAAAACAAAACAAAAAGTTGGTTATTTGAAAAGATTAAGAATATCAATAGGCCACTAGCCATATTAACCAGCAGAGAAAGGACTCAAGCTCAATTGAAATGAGAAATGGGGTGTCATACTGATACTCCAGAAAGACAAAATATTACCTGTAAATGCTATGAAAACTTCCGTGCACACAAACTAGAAAACCTAGAAGGAATGGATAAAATTTGGGAACCCACAACCTCCTAAGCTTGAAATTAGGAAGAGATAGAAATCCTGAAGAGAACAATAATGCATAGTGAGGTTTAAATAGTGATTTTTAAATAAACTCCACACACAAAAAAAAAATCCCCAAACCAGAGGGATTCAAAGAAATATTGTACCAGATCTATAAAAAAGAACTGGGTCCATTTTTTTTATTTTTTTAGAGCTTTGCTATAACTTCAAGAAGAAGGGAATCCTCCCTAACTCATTTATTTTAGGGAACAGTATCGCCATGATACCAAACCCAGAAGAAGAAACAATAAAAAAAAAAGAAAGCTACAGACTAATATCCCTTATGCACATAAATGAAAAATATTCAACCAAATACTAGCAAAGAAAATTTGACAGCACATTAAGAGGTTAATTCACTATGATTAACTGGACTTCATACTAAAAATACAAAAATGGTTCAATATAAGCACATCAACAAATATGACTCGCCACAAAAACAGAAGGAAAAGGAAAAATAAAAAAGCATATAACCATCTCAGTAGATCAGAAAAACCATTTGATAAAATTTAACAAGCTTTTATGATAGAAAACATCAACAAATTAAACATAGATGGAACATACCTGAAAATAATAAAAGCCATGTGTGACAAAACCACACTCAATATCACAATGAATGAGGAAAAGCTTACAATATTCTTCTAAGAACTAAAACAAGACAAGTGTGCCCACTGTTTTCATTCTTAATGAACATAGTACCAAGACTCCTATCCAGAGCAATTAGGCAAAAAAAAAAAAAAAAGAAAAGAAGAAAGATCAAAAGATCATGACAATTAGAAAGAAAGAAATAAAATTGTTTCTATTAACAGGTGACATATCTTTTACATATAAACGCTAAAGAATACATCAAAAACTGTTAGATCAAGTTCAGTGAATTTGTAAGATTCAAAATTAACACAAAGGCTCAATTGTACTTACAATAAACTATCCCTTCAAATTTCGAAAATAATCTCACTATAGAATGAAAAACAATAAAATACTTAGGACTAAATGTAATGGAGGATGTGACATATCTGTACATTGATAACTATGAGATATTAATGAAATAAATTAAAGAATATATAATAAATGGAAAGATTTCCTGTGTTTAATAATTACCTTATCATTGATAAGGCATGGTTCTATCAAAATTCCAATGGTATATATTGAAGAATATATATATTCTTCCCTATTTCCTTGAATGGTATAATTCAAGGAAATAGGGAAGAATCCTAAAATTTGTACAGAATTTCATATGATCCTAAATAGACAAAGCACTCCTGAGAAAAACAAGCCTTGATTCTTTACATTCTGAGATCTCAAACTATGTTACAAAGTTATAGTAATAAAAGTAGAAAGGTAATGAATTAAAAAAATCCCTGAGAAACCTATGAATTGTGAGCGCAGAAATAAATTTAAGCATGTAGAGATAAAAATTTTTGACAATGACCTCAAGAATACACCATGGGAAAAGGACAACCTCTTCAATAAATGCTGCAGGGAAACTGGACATCCACAAACAAAAGAATAAAAAGAGATTATTATCTTACATCTTATATCACCTACAAAAATTAGCTCAAGATATATTAAGATTGGCTCTCTGGTCCTCCCGTTTGTCAGAGAGCTGCTTCTTCTAGTGCAGTGCCAGCCACATCCCTGAGGCACCATAGTGAAAGCGAAGGTTGGAATAAACGGATTTGGTCATATTGGGCGCCTGGTCGTCAGGGCTGCTTTTAACTCTGGCAAAGTGGAAATTGTTGCCATCAATGACCCTTCATTGACCTTAACTACATGGTCTACATGTTCCAGTATGATTCCACCTGTGGCAAATTCTATGGCACAGTCAAGGCTGAGAACGGGAAGCTTGTCATCAATGGAAATCCCATAACCATCCCATAACCATTTCAGGAGTGAGATCCCTCCAAAATCAAATGGGGTGAGGCAGGTGCTGAGTATGTTATGGAGTCCACTGGCATCTTCACCACCATGGAGAAGGCTGGGGCTCACCTAAGGGGGGTGCCAAAAGGATCATCTTCCCCTTCTGCTCATGCCCCCATGTTTGTGATGGGTGTGAACCACAAGAAGTACGAAAACAGCCTCAGCATTGTCACCAATGCCTCCTGCACCACCAATTGCTTAGCCCCCTTGGCTAAGGCCATCCATGACAAATTCGGCTTTGTGGAGGGACTCATGACCACAGTCCTTGCCATCCCTGCCACCCAGAAGACTGTGGATGGCCCCTCTGGGAAGTTGTGGCATGATGGTCACGGAGTTCTCCAGAACATCATCCCTACCTCAACTGGTGCAGCCAAGGCTATGGGCAAGGTTATCCCTGAGCTGAATGGGAAGCTTACTGGCATGGCCTTCTGTGTCCCCACTGCCAACATGTCAGTGGTGGTTCTCACCTGCCATCTGGAGAAGGCTGCCAAATACGATGATATCAAGAAAGTGGTGAAGCAGGCATCAGAGGGCCCCCTCAAGGGCATCCTGGGTTGTACAGAGCACCAGGTCATCTCCTCTGACTTCAACAGTGACCCCCATTCTTCCACCTTTGATGCTGGGTCTGGCATTGCCCTCAATGATCACTTTGTCAAACTCATTTCCTGGTATGATAATTAATTTGGCTACAGCAACAGGGTGGTGGATCTTATGGCTCACATGGCCTCCAAGGAATAAGAACCCACAGACCAGCAGCCCCAGCCAGAGCACGAGAGGAAGAGAAAGGCCCTTAGCTGCTGGGGTGCCCCTACCTACTCAGTCCCCCACCTCACTGAGAATCTCCCCTCAACAGTTTCCACACCAGACCCCCCTAAAGAATGGGAGGGGCCCAGGGAGCCCAACGTTGTCATGTAACATCAATAAAGTTCCCTGAATTCAGCCAAAAAAAAAATAATAAAATAAATAAATAAATAAATAAATAAATAAATAAATAAGAAAGAAAAAGAAAGAAAAAAAGATATTTTAAAATTTTCAAAGCAAGATCTGAAATTGTAAAACCCAGGGAAGAAAATATGAAGCTCTTGACATTGGTCTTGAGAAGAGTTTTGGATGTGACACCAAAAGCACAAGCAACAAAAGCAGAAGTAAACAAGTGAGATTACACCATACCAAAAAGAGCAACAAAACAAAACAAAGTAAAAACTAAAGAAAAGGCAACCTAAGAAATGGAAACAAATATTTTTAACCTGTATTTTTGATAAAAATTGCTATTCAAAATTATAAAAAAATCACACTACCCCAGAGTAAAAAACACAAATAAGCCAATTCAAAAAAGGGCAAAGGACCTGAACACATGTGATTTTAAGAAGACATAGAAATGCCTAATAGGTATTAATATATGAAAAGGTACTCAATGACAGTTCCAAGAAAATTTATCTTACTAAAATCTAGATTAGCTTGGATCTGATCCCAGATAAAACCCTCTCATGATTCTCTTGTTTTTAATATGATATATTTCAGACTTTTAAAAAATGTTAAATTACATCATTTTAATTTTCTCTTGGAAATGAATTTCATCAACTTCTTTCTCCATTTCTTTCTTTCTTTTTTTTTTTTTTTTTTTTTGAGACAGCATCTCACTATGTCATCCTCAGTAGAGTGCCTGGCATCACAGCTCACAGCAACCTCAAACTCTTGGGCTAAAGCGATTGTCTTGTCTTAGCCTCTCTTGTAGCTGGGACTACAGGTATCTGCCACAATGACCAGCTGTTTTTTGGTAGCAGTTGTCATTGTTTGTTTAGCTGGGTTGGGCAGGACTTGAACCTGCCAGCCTTGGTGCATATGCCTCTTGCCATAACCATTGTGCTACAGGTGCCGAGCCTTTTTATTTTATTTTTTTATTGTTAGGGATTTATTGAGGGTGCAAATAACCAGGTTACATCGATTGCATATGTGTCGTATAATTGTGTCCTGCTCCCAAAAGGTGCGTCATATACCTGAACCCACACATTTTGCTTCCTTCCCACTCTCTGCTCTTCCCTTCCTCCACCCTACTCCCTTCTTCCCTCTCTCTGCTCTTTCCCTCTTCCACTCCCATTTCTCCTTCCCTCTCTCTGCTTTCCCCTTCCCTGAACTCCCTCCCTCCTTCCCTCTCTCTGTTATTCCCTTCCCCCAACCCCCACTGCATACTAGGTCATCAACTGTTCTCATATGAGAACTGACTACATAGAGTTCTTTCTTCTCCATTCTTGTGATGTTTTACTAAAAATAATATGTTCCACTTCAATCCAGATTAATACAAAGGATGTAAAGTCTCCATCTTTTTTAATGGCTCAATAGTATTCCATGGTATACATATACCACAGCTTGTTAATCCATTCCTAAGTTGGGAGGCATTTAGGCTATTTCCACATTTTAGCAATTGTACATAGACCTGAGATAAACAGTTTAGTGCAAGTGTCCTTATGGTAAAGGGATTTTTTTTTTCCTTTTGGGTAGATGCCCAGTAATGGAATTGCAAGATCTTTGAGGGTTCTCTCTACTTCCTTCCAAAAAGGTTGTATTAGTTTGCAGTACCATCAGCAGTTTTGTTGCTTTATGTGTTACACAAGTTTTATATTTATTTTTATAAGAGGGGAAGATATTTTTTGAAAGATCTTAATCCAACTCACTAAACAATTAGGGAACGTCTGAAATATATGTATATCAAATTATCCAAGAATCCTACGTTTAAATGTTGAAGTAATATAGACCTATGAAGAAATTTTTACGGTGAAATATTGTGTTGTTGGTAAATTGCTCTTCACACAATTTGTAATGCTTTCAAGTTTTCCTTTTTTAATACTTTCTTTCTTACATGCTTATTCTGTAGGAATTTGTTCTTTGCTTTACAGAGAGTCCAATTCCCTTTGAAGAGTTATTATTTCTTCTTAAGAGCACCTCTTATCTTTAGACTTTATGAATCAACTAACCTCTAAAGAAGGTTGTATAGTTCCAACTTTACCCTTTCTCTCTCGTCAGGAAACATAATTATTGCTATCTTTCAACAGTTTCTAAAACTCTCATTGTTGAATTAACATCCTATCAAAAAATTGTGTTCTAGAAAATTTTCTGACTCATTCTTTTATTAAATAAAGAGAGTGAAATAAAATAGGAAGTTTTTGTGATCAAGCTCCTAAAAAAATTTTTTTCTGACTTGACATCAAATAGTTCAACTTGTATAAAATTTCATGCATCCTTCTTTTCCCATTTTTCTTCATGATAATAATTAGAAAACACTTTTTGCAATGCTTATAAGTTAAACATTAAAATTAAAAGATAAACTTAAGCACATGTCCTTAAAGTGACAAAAATGAACTCATTGCCAGCACTGGTGATTAATTGAACATGGGAATAAGGTAGCAAAGAACTGGGAAGAAACAGAAACCTAGAGATCTTAAGTAAACTTTGTTGAGTGTTCTGATCATGAAAAGATGCTGAATGTTATCAAAAGCTTTTTCCATATCAATTGAAAGAATTATATTGTCTTTGTTTTTTATTTTGTTTATGGTTGCATTATATTTATAGATGTACATATGTTGAATCAAACTTGGACCCCTGGGATAAAACCAACTTGGTCATGGTGTATAATTTTTTTGATGTGTTGTTGAATTCTGTTTGCTAGATCTTATTGAATATTTTTGCATTGACATTCATTAGAATGGAAGAAAAATTATCCAATGTACTTAGTGCTATTATGAAACCAAGATACACAAACAATATTTAAGTAAATGAAATGAAGGCTATACTAACTAGCACAATAAAAGCATTTCGAATTGTATATACAATCAGCACACAGTACCCATACATGCATTAATATATACATGAAAAAAATAGAAACCAATATATAATCACCCACACTTTCATACTAGTGATACAACACTATAGCCCAGAATGAAGGAGGGAAGATGAGGGAGAAGGAGGAGCCCACGTGAAGGGAGGTTAACCGGTGGGATCTCACCTATTGTGCATAATGCAAGGGTACATGTCAAATCTATTAAGAGTAGTGTATAAATGTTTTAACACAACAAGTAATTAAGTGAGGTGAAGGCTCTGTTCACTGGTCTAATGTAAGCATTCCAAATTGCATATAAAATCAGCACATTGCACTCCATAAATGCATTAACATACACAGTTATAAAATAATAAAAAAATGAAATGATATCTATATGGAACAAAGTAATCTTTGTTAGAAATTTTACTTTTAATAATAATAACAAAGTCATAAATAGGTTTTTTTTTGCATATAGGGAGATATTTATATGTTTTGTTCTTGTTTTATTGTTTCTTTTGAATAAAGATTTGTTTCTGAATTTCAGTTTTACCTGAAATTATAAACATGGACATTATCAATAAAAATCTATTAGTTCCTCTGTGACAGGCTTTGCCTGGGAATGTGAGATAGTAGTTTAAACAATTACATATTTTCTGCAGATCCCTGGAAGTCACTCTGGTTACTATGAACAGTATGGCTTCTATAACTATTTGTTTTTATTCATCAACTCTTACATACTTTTCTTGCAATGTTGCCTTTAAGAGATCATTCCCTAAAAAGACTTTGAAATTTATAGTAAGAATTTGAACCAACTTATAGTCTAGCTGGAAAGCATAATAGAAACTTACAGAAGAGACTAACATTAGAAAAATCATAAAATCATCCATTTAGTAGTGGAAGAATAACTTGAGAGATGACAACACTTGCATCAAGATACAAGGTGAAAAAATATTCCAGATAAGGGATCCCATTTTGAATGTGTATTTTCATTACAGATAAAATCAAAGGTAAATAACTGTGGATCAAAGGAAAAAAATCTCGCCTTTAGTAGCTAAAATTATTGTTTTAAACCACTTTTAAGAAATAAACCATTCTTTGAAGCAGCAGACTGGTGAAGAAAGATAGTCATGTTGCTTTATAAGGTCTGAAACGTATTACCACAAAAAGATATTATGGAATCGTCTTTCCTGTAGTTCTCAGAATAAAAATGGAATAATAAAGTGTCTTAAAGTGTTCAGGAAAGGAGATAGACTAATTGTATTCTCAAGGTCTTTCTCAAACTTATAATTTTATGACTACTTTATCAGCTGTAGTCATATTCACAGAAAACTGCCATAAAACAAATATATACTTCACAGTCATAGAAGTTACATTTCTGCTCAAAAGTAATGTCTTTTTCTGATAATTCAAAAAAAAAAAAGGATTAGTATAGTCATGAGAAAAGTGTTATGTAGTAAAAATAAAAATAGGTTTAAAATTGACCTCCAGATATTTAACCGTGGTACAAATTTTACATAACATCTTTTTAAAATCCAATCTATGGACACATTAAAAATAACGAAGGAAAAGCAAACAAGCACCATATTAATATTATTTAATGTTACTGAAATTCTTATTTGTCCTTTGTCCTTTGTTCTTTCTTGTCAGAAAGATTTTTAACTAATTACTTTAACACACATTTTATGATGCTTTACCTTTGGGCAAAAATGCCTTCCATATATTTCCATATGAAATTTTATTTAAATTTTCTCTAAATCTGCATTCCAAATAGTCCTGTCTGATTCACCTGAATTGCATTAGAAGCCACCAGAGTAGTTGGTTGGACCTTTCCTCACTTAGAAAATAACAGCTCAATTTCCTTTTGTAGTTTTTAACTTTGTATTATTCATAAAATATTGTTTGCAAAAAGTCTAACTGCATCCATATACACCAAGCATCACTCCTTTGGAATGATTTCTGTAATTCCCAATACAAACTAAAAATGCAAATGTATAACTACACTTGCAACTATGGAAATTGTAAACTCCTTGAGTAGAAGTTTCAATATTACCTTTTTCATAGAAATAATATCTTCATATTATATATTATAAAATTACTCCAACCACAAAACATGTTGCATAGATTAAGGAAATTTGGGTTTAAATATAAAAGTTACAAATTGTTACTAAAATTCTTCACAGATTATCCCCTATGGATAGGCAGGGTTTCCAAGACAGTGGTTTATTTTCTATTTTCTGTTATTTAATCACTTGAGAAATAATAGTGCTTTTTTTTAATGAATGACTTAACTTGCACAGTACCATTTATGAAGGTATAATCATCATCATTAATTTGAAGCATTATTAATATCTAATGAGATAGATGACAATGGCTTATATAATTAGAGAAAAGCTTCAACTCTTCCATTTCCTGGTCAATCAATAAGAAATGGATCTTGAATAAAATTCAGATGACTTCTCAAAATTTTATCATTTCAGTAATTATCCAAGTGTTGATAGTTAGACAGTCTCCATTTGATTTGACCTTACTGTGTATTAGAATCCAATATTAAATACAAAGATGCAATTAATATTTGCATAAAATCCTTTTGTTTTGGAAGTAAAATTTATTTTCAATTTAACTTCTCTTAAACTTCAGATTTCTTGGTTATCTAATGAGAAGTAACAGTAAAGATTAAAATACAGTGAAAAAAAAGAGAGAGATTAGGAGGTAAGTAGTAAGGCATTATTTATAAAGAAAAAATTTTAACTTATTAAAAGTGTTAGTTAAAGATACAAATATGATAATGATATTTTTGTGTTGTAGTGGTATTATTATTTGATGAATATTCAGATATTTTTATTTTCATATTAAAATTTTTTAGGTACGATCTCCCCTCTGCATGTCAAGGACAAAGCTAAAAGGTTTTTTTTTTTTTTTTTTTTTTTAATATTGCTTCATGTGAAAGCTTCATAATTAAAACATGTTCTTACACTTTTTAAAGTTATAATCAGATAGTGGGTGTATGTGTTGTATTTTTGTAAATGTTTAGTTTAATTCAATTTAATTTTGTAGTTGACAATAAGGGTACGTATTTGCAGGGTTGAGAGTGACATTTCAATCAGACTAGAGTGATCAGTATATCAATCATTTAATTTCATACATCAAACAGAAGTGAAACCTATTCTGAACATATCTCATTTGATATAAGAAAATAGAAAGGTACCTTTAACCATGTTCTTTGGTCACGACTCAACATTACTTCCCTCTCTTAGTATGATAAACTTTTATTTCTGATAGGAATGGCTTTGATGATATCTATATCTTCTCCTTCTCCCTTGGGGGTGGTCTTTTGTCCAGCATTCTGTAGAATTATTAAATTGTAGCAAACTTAACTTGTTCCTATTACATATTGAAGAATGGTCTTAGGTTCGGTCCATTCTCTGTTTTAAATTTATTTAAAAGTAGTAGTGGTAAGGGAATGACCCCATCTTTGATGTCCCATGATTTACTAGGGAAAAATGCCCAAGTCCACTTATTTTGAAGCAAAATAAGGATTGACGTTCATTGTCCAAGAGTTCCTGGAATAGCTAACATGGGAGCTGGTATATATCAGCACAGTTTTTGGCACATAGTGTCAAATAAATAATTGTGAACCACTCTGAGAATTTCTTTTCCTCTTTTCCTCGGAAGACTGGTACTTGCAATGTAATTTTAGTGTGAAATGAGGCATTAATAGAAGCAAACTGGAAAATTCTTCATATGTTGAGAGATGGTTACTCAAAGACAAAGATATGAATATTAACATGAACTAGGCAAAAAATGATTGTTGTACACAATACACTGAGTTAATGTAATTTTAAGGTACAATGTATTATTTTCAATTTTAAAAAATCAAAGTAAATTATATTACCATATAGCAATGTGTACATCATAATACAACAAATTTAATTTTTTATTTTTGAAAAATATAAATTAGATATGTAAAAATATTGTGAAAATATAACAATTGAAACTCAATCTAAAAACAATTTCACTGTTGTGTTTTCTTTCCTAATTTGGGAATTTACATCTGTTTAAGTTTTTTTTTTTTTTCCTACTTGCATGATAATGTGGGATTCCTTGTTGACATTTTGGTCCAATTTCCTATGTCACTTTATAATTCCTGAAAACATTTCAAACATAATATACTGCTCACATTTTGTATAGTGTTAGTCCATAGATCAGTTTATGCTTTCCGGCCTGAAAATCGTCTTTCGGTTTTTAAGATAATATTAAAATTTACCTTTTTTTTTTTTTAGAAAGAAAGGAGTAAACATTAAGTAAACGTACTATGGTATTTTTTTAACCACACTTATGAACTTTGCCTGCTGGATTCTGTCATCTGTAAGGATGTCTCAGCAGCAGAGTGACTTTTGCTCAGTGAGAACTTCAGTCTCATGTATAAATTCGCAACCACATGTGCTTAAAAAGAATTGATTTCCAGCCGGGGGGGGGCACAATCAACGGATCAACTGTTACAGATTTTACTACTTGTACCCCTGGCCAGAGTTGGTGAAGATTCCAAAGGAACATGATTATTCTTAAATTTACCTGAAAAAGAGAAAACACATATAACACTAACCTACCATTTTTCACCATTTGCATTATAAAAGATTAATAACATTGAATGAAGAGTGATGATGTGGTAAACAACAGTTGGGAACAGGCACATTTTAGAGGGAAATTTGCAAGTATATACAATAATATTTTCTCTTAAAATAAAGAGTTATGTTCTTATGTCTTTTTCCCCCCTCAAGGAAACATTAATAAAGTCCAAAACATAAGTTGTGATAGAATACAACTAATGAGATATTGAAAATAAACTATTATTTTTGAGGAGGTTATATAATTCATAGTATATCTACGTAATTAAAAAATAGAGTGACTAATAGAAAATATTAGAATGTTAGAGTAAGAAGGTGTCTATGTGTGGACAGAGAAACTTATTAGATATAGATAAAATATTAGCATGCAAAAGCTTGTACGAAGGAAATGCTTTTAAACTTACTTACTTTAATTTTCCTAATGTATAACATAAACACATAACTTAATTCTGGTAAGTCATAGTTATGACTTCGCAATTTCTTAAGGATCAGATTGGGTGGTAATGTGCATGAGGTATGCAGTTAGACATTTACTTTCATTTATACAGGGACTGTGTCATCTAATATTTTATATTTATTAACAGAAAATCAAATCAAGATATTTTCACAGTGGCTCACACCTGTAACCCTACTACTCCAGGAAGCCAAGATGGGAGGATACCTTGAGCTTTGGAGTTCAAGACCTACCTCAGAAATAGTGAGACCCATCCTTACCAAAAATAGAAAAAATTATCCAAGCACTGTGGCAGGTGCCTGTAGTCTCAGCTACTAGGGAGGCTTGGGCAGGAGAACTGCTTGAACTCAAGAGTTTGAGGTTTCTGACAGGTAAACTGACACCAAGGCAGCATAGCCTGGGCAACAGAGTGAGACTCAGTGTCAAAAAAAAAAAAAAAAAAAGAAACCAAGAAACTATAGTGCATATTCACACATAGAATATTATTCAGTGATTAAAAAAATGAGCCATCAAGACATAAAAAATGGAGGAGGGCAAGAGGGCCCAATGGAGCCAGGCTTCGAAAGAAGATCCCATCCAGAGGGAAGGATAATTTCCAGAAAGTACCCAATTAAGTTGAAGACTGGGAGCTGAGCTGAGAGAGAAGAGTGATAACTGCAGGTCACCTCTACTTAGGCAAGCTGTAACTCCAAGAAAGCAAACTTCAGGTACAAAATTCACCTGAAAGGAAAAGTGTCCGTCCCCTCCCCCAAGAAAGCTATAGGGTTTTATTTCTCTTTGTTTGCTCCTGTAGGTTTTCTACAGGTGAGCAGTGAACTGAGGACTTCTTGTCTCACCCCCACAGGTGAGAGCTGTAGGAAGTGGGACTACTTACCCAGAGGGACCCTGTTGTGATCCTGAGCATTCTCTTGCCAGGCAGGAAAATTGAATTCATGGTTTTCCTGCCATTCTGAATTTCTAGTCCACCCTTCTCCCCTTGCCTAATGATCCAGAAGCTGAACCCCTGCAGAGACTGTAGAGAAGGCTCAAGAGCAGCACCTTCTGCCTTGCTGGACCAAGTGCCCAGCCAGAGCCATATGCTCCGCACCTTGCCCTGCTGGAGCCTCTGAGCTGACCCCCACACTGTCAGATTCGTGGGCCGAGTGCTCTCCTTGCTGAAGTCACCAGGCACCCTGCTCTGTGCAGCTTCCCCCACCCTGCTTTTGGATCCATGTGTCCTGCACTCCTGGAGCTGCTCCTACTGCCAACTCCCTGGCTGTGACAGTCACCTGGGAGCTTCGCAGGGTCACTTTCCACAAAGATTCAGCAACAATAGAGCAATCCTGCTGGGATCTAATCTTGGAGAGACACCTTCCCAATTCTGAGGACTGCTAGAGGAAACCCGACCTCACTTTATAGGGATAATAGTGCTGCAGAGTGGCTGGGGCAAAGATGTGGTGGCTGAGGGAGAAAAGTATTCACTGACTTGCTATCCTCAGGATTAGACTGAGTTCAGATGGAATACTCCTCAGTGGCTATTGAGTACCTGAGGCAGGCAGGCCTTAGCTCCTCCAGCTGGCTGGTGGCAGAGGGTAGTGGCCAGGCTGAGGGGGCATTGACCTTCCTTTCACTCTGACAGGTGCAATGCCCTGGCACATCTGCTTACTGGAGGCAGCAGGACCTCAGCCCTATGGGGTTATCAGTGACTAGGCATGAAAGCAAAGTGGAGAAAGAGACACAGCCCCCTGGTCCTACTTTGCCACTGGGTGGGCTTTTCTGACTCCACAGAGCACTGGAGTGAGCCAAATTTGAGCAGCCAGTAGACCTTTGCCATCTAGTTGCTGGAGACCTTTTGAACTCTCCAACTTGAGAGTTTGTACTAACTGGTCAAATGGTTTGGAAGTCCTAACCTGAGCCAATCACCCAAGGACTGTCTCGGGTACCCTGGTTGTGTGGTAGTGAGAAAGGTTGACTTTCCTCTTTCATTTGTTGTCTGTGGTGGGGTGGGGTGTCTTAGTTTCTTTTATTTCTCTGTAGCTAAGACTTCAGAGTCACTAATCTTCTAGGATTGGACAAGGACCAGCTGAATACAAAACAGACTAACCTAATCCCACCACACCAAGAAGGTTTCCTCAGACTCAGACTGTAATACTGCACGGGTCCTTTACAAAGCTTGTAGGGGAAGAAGCTGCAGTCACAAGTCCCAGATCCTTGACAAAGGGCTGGTTAATCACAACTCTAGGAATTCCCAATCCAATTTCACCTTATCTGCCAACAGGTGAAAAATGATCATGCATCAGAATCAATGGAAAAACTCTGGGAACATGAATAATCAGAGTAGATCAACTCCCCCAAGGAATGTTATGTAGACACAGCACAAGGTCCCATTCATAAGCAAATTGCTGAGATGTCAGAAATCCAGAGCAGAATTTGGATAGCAAATAAGATCAACAGAATGGAGGTAAAGATGAAATTAGAATTTCAAGGAGTGATTCAAAAGATGTCTCAAGAATTCAATGAATACAAACACAAAATCACCAAAGATTTTGACACAGTGAGGCAAGAACTTGCATCCCTCAAACATCTAAGAAATACAGTAGAATCCCTCAGCATGGAAGAGAACAGAATGGAACAGGCAGAAGAAAGGATCTCTGATATTGAAGACAAAGTTTTTGAATGCTCCCAAATGCTGAAAGAGGAAGAAAAGTGGAGAGTAAAAATGGATCATTCTCTCAGTGAGCTCTGGGATAATTCAAAGAGATCTAATATTCACCTTATGGGAATTCTTGAAGGTGATGAGGTTGCTTCAAAGGTTACAGATGCTTGACTTCATGAAATAATGAAAGAGAATTTCCCAAACATGCCAAGAGATTCTGAAATTCAGATAGCAGACAGTTTCAAAACACCAGCACACCTCAATCCAAATAAAAAGTCTCATAAACACATGATATTTAGCTTCACCAAAGTTAATACGGAGGAGAAAATTCTACAAGCAGCCAGATGTAAGAAAACCATAACCAACAAGGAGAAGAACATTAGAATGACTGCAGATCTCTGCTAAAACCTTTCAGCTAGAAGTCGGTGGTCATTGATCTTTAATCTCCTTAAACAAAATAACTTTCAACCCAGGATCCTGTATCCAGCAAGACTGAGTTTCATTAATGATGGAGAAACTAAATACTTTAATGATATGCACATGTTGAAGAAATTTGCATTTCTAACTTTCATAAAAATTGGATTCAATTTTGACCAAAGTACATTATTTAAATATTAATTTTTTAATTCAACTTATCAATATGTTGTTTAGGATATTTCATCCTCATTTATAAGTGAAACATGTTTGTAATTTCCCTTTATAACAATATATTTTCTCCAATTTCAATATCAGGTGTATCCAGATCAAGTAGAATGATACTGAAATATTTCTTCTTGGCTAGGCGCCTGTGGCTCAGCGGGCTAAGGTCCCAGCCACGTATACCTGAGCTGGCGGGTTCGAATCCAGCCTGGGCCCGCCAAACAACAATGATGGCTGCAACCAAAAAATGGCCAGGCATTCTGGCAGGCTCCTGCAGTCCCAGCTACTTGGGAGGCGGAGGCAAGAGACTCGCTTCAGCCCAGGAATTGGAGGTTGCTGTGAGCTGTGATGCCAAAGCACTCTACCCACGGCGACAGCTTGAGGCTCTGTCTCAAAAAAAAAAAATTCAGTAAGAACACAAAAGTTCTCAATTACCAAGCTTAGTCAAATGAATATAAATAGAACCTTACATTGCACATTCAGAGTATAGACATTTTATTAAAAGCATATATATTTATAAAAACTGACCAATGA